>ML787664.1:59340-73884 GCA_009831015.1 Picea engelmannii | reverse complement strand
TGATGCCAGGTAAGCATGTGTGGTGCAATTTAGGGTTATAACAGATGCCCCCTAATGTGTGAGGTCAGAAGAGCATCTGATGGCCGAAATACATTACCAATATTTACTGATGTGTCGAACGATTGAGCCCAAGGATCAGGAACTAGGAGGTGTCGTCTGAAAAATAAAAAGTGTCTCACCGAGGCGGGCATACCCATGCTCAGGATAAAATAGAACCATGGCTACTAATCAAATACACTGTAGATCCATGTAAAACAACTATAAAGAGTAGCCGCAAATAATACACAGCGGAGCTACATCTTGAAATCAGAAAGATATACATATAGAGTATCCATCTTCCAAAATCTGATTTGGCCTAATGGTTTTACTTCAGAGCTCGAGCAACAACTTCAAAATCTTCTAAAACTCGGGTAGGAGTGTAATATGAGTGTACGACTACACTACCCAGAGGTCTTCAACGGCTCGTCGGTTATGGACTTGATAATCTTGATGATCGAACGGAAGGCTTCAGTGATTTCGAACACGGACTTGAGTGGACGTTCAGGATGGCCGGGTATATGGACAAGAGACATATTGTAGAGGGTTCAACTCAGGCTTAGTGACAAACTTCCCTTGGATAATAGCACGACAAGTGATAAGACTTAGGCAGCATATATGTTAATCATAAGTCTACGAAGTAGGAGGCAATGCAAACTCTCCATATGTTTGGAAGAATAACCAAATGGTGGAGGACACAACTCTATATAGCGAGAAAACATTCCTAAGGTCATACTACATCCCATAGTCTGATGATCAAACGGATAGATGTGATTTATCCAAGGGCGACTCATCATGTTGCCAATAAAGAAAATACTTTTCCCATCCTCTTTTTGGGGTATATTTGATTTTTTTTGTTCTTTTTGATAATTTCTAAAAAAGAATAAAGGAATATTATGTTACAATGGAGGAACGAGTACTGCAAACATACGAGCTCAAGGCACAAGGACAAGATTGATGTTCTGGTAAAATGATACTCGGGGAAAATCCTCCGGTGGCCAAAGGTGTTAAGACACAGAAGCAAACTGTCACAAGGCTGGTGGATAAGGTATGCAAATGTGGTTGATAGAACACACAATGGTAACATCCTTCAATGTAAGTTTAACGAGCCCAGAGAAGGTAAGCTCGGTGGTTTTTCATATTTAGAGAGTCTGAAAAAACATAAAAGGAGACTATGTTGGGGTACCTTTTTCAACAATAGTCTAGTTGGTTCGAAAAAGGGATAAACTAGCACCGATTAGACGTCAATTCAAAACCATTTTAACGAGTGTGATAAGGACAAGATCACTCGGCTATTTTTTCACTTTTAAGGAGTCTGAAAAAAACTTAACTATGGACTCCATCAGGAATATTCTTCTGGGTCAATTTAACGAGTGTGAAATAATAAGGTCACTCGGCGATCTTTTCAATTTTAAGGCGTCTGAAAAGAGCTTAACTATGGACTCCATAGGGGTTTCTTTTTCATAAGTTTAGTCCCTCAAGCCCGAAAAAAGGAATAAAATTGTACCTGAGAGTACTCTTCTAAAGAACGGAAATTCGATAGAGTATACCTTTGTTCGTACAGTTGACCATCTGGACCAAAAAAGGGGTAAACTACCGCCGGACAGACGTGACTTCAAATTTCAGTTTAACAAGCGTGAAAGGCCACAAGATCGCTCGGTAATCTTTTCATGTTTAAAGGGTCTAAAAAGGGCTTAAAAGAAGACCCGTTTAAGGAACGTTCTTCTGGACCAATTTAACGAGTGTGAAGAAACAAGGTCACTCAGCAATCTTTTCATCTTTAAGGAGTCTGAAAAGGGCTTAAAGAAGACTCCACAATGGTTACTTTTCTCAGTTAATCTGGACGAGATCGAAAAGCATAAATGCAGTCTCACCAGATGTTGTTTTCGGATCTCAAAGCGAGCTTGAAAAACAACAAAGTGAGCTCATGATAGACTCTTTGTGGGTCGATGCCTAGCATCTCCTCGAGGGAGTTGTATGCTCCAACGAAAATATTGTCTATGATGCCAGGGGTTTTGGAGATATCGATAGGTATCGTTTCAGCAATGGTTGCCATATTTCCCTCAGCATAAAGCTCCTGTGTAGCTAAGAGATTAATAGGACATGGTTGATCTCCCGTTATGGTAACGGTGAATTCTCCTGCTTCGATTCGGCTTAACTCTGGGAGAAAATATGATCTGTGATGAAGATCTTCCCAAGGTTTGTTCGGACTAGTCATTGCTTCGATTACTTCTTCATCAGAAGGCAAGACTAAGTCTAACGAATCGACGTTAGCAAGGGAACCCTGAGCCCAAATAGGCTCTAGAAGTGGATCTAACTCTTGTGTGGGAGTCGGATTAGGGTTAGCTGAAGCTTGCTGGACTAAAGAGTACACTACTTCAGCGGCTGACAAGGGCATAGACATGCCTAAGTGCCCTGTCTCATCCATCGTCGCTGATGGGGAAGGAAGAATCCAAGGGTCCTCAAAGTAAGTCGTGTGGAACGACGAAACTTGAAAAATATCAACCTTATGGTGATTAGATATAAATTTGACATCATCGTGAGGAGGTGGGTAATCGAAGGTACCCATCAAGGACAGGCACAAACCAACTCCTACGTTAACAACACCTGGTTGAGGATTATCAATCATGGGGACCATGGATGCCCCCAAAGCTGGGTCAGATCTGGAGAAAGACAGTTGATCGATGGTCACTATCTGGCCCTCGTGTGGAAACAACAAGACTCGGAACATTGTAGCAACCACATCTTGCATAGCATAAGTCCAACTCTGTCCTAACAAGAGGTTATAGTCGAGGCGAGCATCGACTACCTCTACTTCGACACACACGGTTTTCCCTCCTAACTGCACAGGGAAAGAAGGAACGATGCCATGTGGTCGGAAAGAACGATCGTCGAAGGCAGTGAGGAGAGTAGGTGATGGAGAAAAAGCGGGTTTCCCAATGGCCTTCCAACCTGCTAACGACATAACGCATGTCGAGGCACCCTCGTCGACCACCGTGTGGAAGATATACCGAGTAAAAGTTTTCGTGGGATGAGCCACTACTATCTGAAACGCTACGTGGTAAGGAAGATGAGGTTTTAAGTCGGTTGTATCTAACATGATGGTACCCATATTATAAGTCTCAATAGAGCCCAAAGCAGTTAACAAGGCTTTCCTCTGAGCAGGGCAACTTTGGAGGACCTCCAAAGCAGACATCGCACAAGGGGTTTGTGATAAATCCTCCACCATAGAGTAACTATGGGTGGCCCTTGCGTTTGGGTTGTGAGAAGATTTTTTAAATGCACCCTTTGGAATGTGTTTCATTATTTCTCCCAACGTCTTCTCGATCTGTAGAGAAAGATATGGGAGATCAGCTTCTTTACCCTTCTCAGAAGCGCTTGGTTTACTATAGTCGTGCGCTCTAGTCATTATGAAAGCATCACCCCTAACCATATATACATTCACGGATGAGGGATTGTTTGGAGGAGGGCAAGTTTCTTGGCTACCCCCTTCTGTGCTTGTAGAGGATTGAGTTAAATTTTGCCCATGTTGAAAGGGATTAGTCAACACTGCCTGTTGTTGCTGTGTGACAAACTTTTGAGCCTCTGCAAGTCGAGGACAAAGATGGGTCAGGTGGTCTTCTGCACACAAGTTGCAAGGATACCGCGCCTTCCATTATTCCGTGGTGTCCCCTCCATCATTATCAGTGGGTTTTTTATCCCCCTTACCCTTCTTTCATTATTTTTTCTTCCCTTCAGGCTGTTGGGGGGCCTTTGGGTTAGTCGATTGCATGGAGTGTACTTCCGACGTTTGGGTAGGGGGAGCAGCCAAAGAAGTAGTTTGGTTGGCCGCTATGTGTTGTATAGATAACTGTTGCAACTGTTTAGTCAATTTCTCAGCGGGCTTGGTTTGTGCTGAACCAACAATACCATCGGCATGTGGTCCGTCTCTCTGTCTAGTTTTATCTAGTATCGAATGTGGCGCATCTAGAAATATGTTGTATAATAAACCAGACTGAGAATAGATGAGCTCAAACTGTTGACCCCTCATGATGGCATCTTCTTCAAAGAAAACTCTAGAAGTCGCGACATCTTTGGATAACTGTGGGACCAAATACTTAACTAACCACTCAAGCAGGAATGCTGCTGAGACTGGTACTTTGATTAGACTCTTCTGGCATCTCCATTCTCAGATATGATCAGAGATATGGTCCATTGTTGTCTGTTCGAAATTGGCGAGCAGCTCTGTGCCAGCGTCGTATCTCACATGTAACTGGAAATGGTTAAGGAAGGCCATCGCCAGTTCACCAAAAGAAGAGTATCTTGAGCGATCGAGATCGATGTACCATTTCGCGACACTGTCGATAAGAGTACGTTGAAACAATCGCAACTATAAGGAGTCATATTTCAATGAGTTAGATGAACACCAAAGATGGAAGGTAGTCACATGATCACCTGGATCTTCATTAGGCTTGGCCTCGAACTTTGGAATGTTCGAAGGCAACTTCATTGGCATAGGAGGCCAACGTGGATCGTGACAAATAGGATCATTTAACAACCTTGTCAAATTTGGCAAGTGTAAAGTCGCCAGGAATGGTAGTTTGGGTTGCTGCTGATAACCTGGGAAAAAGGGTCCTGGAGTTTGACTGGCACCAGGTTGCCAAGAAAAGTTGGACTGCTGGCCCGGATTCTGGTAGAAACCATGGCCCTGACCAGCGTAAGTATTTTGCATCTGTGGAGACATCATCGGCTGATTTCCCATAAAGGACATAGAGTGTTGGGCATGCATCATGTTCAAAGGAATTTGGGAAGGATTTCCCCATGCCGGTCCTGATGGGAGAGGCATAGTAGTTTTTCCAGGGTTCCATTGACTGTGGAAAGAATTACCCCAGAACGGCATTCCAGAGGAGGGAACGGATCCTTGTCCTGAGTTCCAAGGTCCTTCTATATGTGCCCCGTACGCAGGAATAGTACCCTGCGCAGGAGTAGACTGTCCAAAAATGGGATTGCCCCCATACGGGAAAGCAGTTGATGAGAAGGTGTTGTTACCAAACGTCCCATTCCAAGAAAATAGTGTCGAACCTACTGGCATACTGTGCGCAGGTGTTCCTTGACTCCCTACTCCAAATAAACTAGTGTGTGCATGCTACTGATGCGGACCACCAAGCGAAGGGGATGAAGGAGGGATATGACCTCCTACGTAAGGAAAATCATTAGAAGGGATAGGAGTGCCCCCAATTTGACCTTGTAGAGGAGCGTTAGAGCTCCCTGCCCCCAGACCCAAAGTCTGTAATGTGGAGTAGGTTAATGCAGGACTTGTACCCGAACTAGGCATACCGTATGAGAACAGAGGGCCTATCGCACTAGGTGTGAAGGGGGTTGTGGCGGCCGCCATAGACGGGTTCGGTCCACTGTGTGACGTAGTTGCGGCTGAGACCATGGTGGCTCGGACTGACGATAGTAAGTTAGGAGATGATTCTCATGTGGTAGCAAATGTGGTGGTAATTGAAGAATTCCCAGAAGAAGTAACAGTGTTTGTTTCCATAGCTGTGTGAGGCACTGTCTGGCATTCGTGAAATTGGATTGGTTCAATAAATGGTGTACAGATATCAGTGGTTGGGGTTTCAACTGAGCCAAGAGTGGCGGTTGATTCCTCTGGGATTTGTTCGGGCACAAAGGTTTGTAACCCAGTTTCTTCGAAAGACCCTTGTTGGTCTAGCTTCCGCCTTAATGGTGGCGGGGGTGTCTCCAGTGTAACCGGCAGCAGGCCAATAAGCCTTCATGACCAGCGAAGCTTGGGACCCTCCACTATGTGAGAAGATCCAAGACACTCTAAGGTACTCTACATGTTCAAAAGTAACACACACTAAAAAGAAGCCCCTAAGAGATAAGACAAGCAATCACTAAACTATTTGGAAGAACAGTTACAACAACCAACACTAGAGCAACTTACCGGTGCAAGTGCAAATCGAATACGGAAGCACCCTCCGGGTATACTCTGCAAAGCGTGGCCTAATGTCTGTCCCAGGTACCACGGTATACCCCCGTAGTCACCCGTGTATGTCCCTAAAGATATTGGCAACTAGGTTGCCAACACGCGAACAGTCACCAGGCGGGTACAGTTGAAAATCGAGTAGACCACAATGAGCAGGGTATCAAGCCTGAAACCTGTCAAGGGTATCGAGAGAAAATGGTCTGGAAGACAACTGAGGACCTTGAATGGATTTGAGACCCACGAAGCCCCGTGGAAAATTCAAACGACGGAATCCCAAAACAAGCCCTCGATATGTGTTCTCCACTACAATTGGTCCGGCTTTGGAGGGGTTATCTCCGCTACCTTTCCACATGCGACCTCATGTTTATCCTCTGTGTTAGAGGGGGGTCCCAGATAACTTCCACGAAACTGGACTTAGACACTCCCTACCTCATACTCTAATGTTTGGTTTTGAGTGGTCTTGAAGATTTTCCTCTCCAACCTAATTCAAGGCCCTAATCCTGAACTGGTTTGTGAACCCTACAAACATAAAAGTCTAGTAAATTTTAAGATTAGCGTTGCTTTTAAGGATTTTTCTTATGTCAAGGCGTATGAAGGTGAAAGTGATGATGTGTAAATATGAAAGCAAAAGTGAATGAAAAAAGCTGGAAACAAAAGACTTTTACTAAACGCAAAATTTCAACAACTTTTCACAAAAAGATTTCTTTTTTGTTTAATTTTTCTAAGATTTTATACAGCAAACTTAAAGGAATTTTGCTCAACTATGAGCTACTTATGATCTAAGTGAACTGCAAAAACTTACGAAACAAAAAACTTTTCCCTAGCTAATGATGCAGAAACACACCTTTCAACCAAAGAAGAAAATGAAAAGAGATTTTTTTTTTTTATTATTCAAGTGCTAGCAAAGCAACAAAGGGAAAATACCGACAAGCAAAAAACCAAGAAAAACAAATTATGGATTAAAGCGCAGATCGCAAAGAATCATAGTAAAGAATCACTCAATGGCAATAAAAAAAAACAAAGACTCTCACGCTTGTCTAAAAACCATAAAAAAAAAATTATATTTTGTCAACTATTAACTGAGAAAAAATAGGCTAAGGGTAAGATGACCTAACCTATTGATTGTTCAAACCTAGACTCAAACACCTGAGAGGAATACTTCTTATCAAAGGAGGGGATGACTGCCCCACCCTGAACAAAAAGTAGCCTGTCAAGCACGCGACTGTCACTAAAACAGCATGCGTGCAAACATGTGTTGAGTAGAGACAGGAGGCGTGTACACGTGGGCTGACCTTGTATAGGCCACGTGTATGTCTAAATTCTAAGGGAAAAAATGAAAACAGGCAGTCCAAACCAGGAAAAGGCCTCTGGTATTGATAACTAGGGTCCCTTGAAGGCTTGGATGCTCTTTCTAATGGAAAAGACAAAAAATTCAAGGAACAATCAGGCGAAAAAAGAAATCTGAGATAGGAATGTGAACTAGCAAGACTCAGATAGGATTCCAGAAAACCCCCTAAGAATGTATAATTCTGACAGGGAAGAGGAGGACTTCCTCTAAGGTTCTCTGAAGAGGAGGACTGCCTCTAAGGTTTTTTACCTACAACCCAAGATTTAAACCCCTCTTTCACAGTAAATGCATGGAAAAGGACCACCAACCTTATTACTAGCATTCGATGTACATCCTTCGTTGCGCTTTGATCACTTGCTTGCACTGCTCCTTCCACAGATGACCTGCACTCAAGATAAACAACAACTATGCATGCATGCTACCTCTATACTCAAGGGTTAGAAATCAATCATAAATTAATCAAACCATAGACAATTCATGCATTGGGACGAGAAAAGTATTCTTTTATTACTGAAAGTGAATCAACTTACAACAAAGCTAAGATTGGCCATCGCTCCTTGAACCTGATCCTGGGCTCCTCTTCTTTTGTCCTTCAACTGCTTTGCGTTAAATCTCCTTTGGCATGAGGAAAGGCTAAAGGGTTGGGACAATGGATTATGTAAATGGGCAGAGTTTCTTCGCTATATTTTTCCTCTTCCAAATGGTACCCCTACCCCTTCTTTTATAGGCTATAAGGAGCTAGGGTTTTGGATGAACCCTCGTCCATGCATGGTCGGGAGTTTCAGTTAACTAACCCATAGATTTTTGTTCCATCGGCAACTTTCCTTTTTTTGTGCTTTGTTAGGTACACGCGGGTTGTAGTGAGTCATCCAACGTGCACACGCATGCAGTAATGGATTAGAGCACATGGGCCTTGACACAAGAGGATTTCCAAAGAGTTTTTCATCATATTTTTAGCAATGAAGGGATATGAGTTGGCCTGATGTCAGGTAAGCATGTGTGGTGCAATTTAGGGTTATAACAATCTCTCTTTCTCATGAATCCAACCTTTCTCCAAGAGATCTCTCCTTCCTTAAATAGAAAATAGCATCCAAATAACCTTAGGAGGTCGAATCCCATCTCCTCCATTGGATTCTAAGCCTAGGAGATAGGTGGCAACAATCAAAGAGACAAAAATCCAACAAACTGTTGATTTTCAGGAATTTGTTGGAAGTCATTAATAAATTGTTTCCACCTCATGCATGAGGCCTTTTCTAGAGATAAATCTTAGGTGCAGGTGTCCCTTGATATCTAACTGATCCTTGAGAATCCATTCAAACTCTCCTTGACATGTGGAAACCCCCCCAACAAGGCGAATATCAAAACTGTGACCGCTATAGGAAATTAGTACACAGCGCCACTATGCAGAGTACGCAGCGCCTACTTCTGTATCTAATATATCTCAAACAAAAATACATTTTAAAACACTGAGAGAGGTTTTTTTTATTTGGAATGTTATGAACAAAAACCTCCTCCAGTTTTCAAAAATACATCCTCAACTGCTCATAACCCAAGTTTTAAATAAGTGACTCAAAACTGGCAGAATAACTCTGCACAATCTAGCCTCTGCCAGAATATTACGCAGCGCTTGTAGGTAGCGCCTGACTGTGTTTTTTCATGCAATTCGGTAGCATAAATCTGTGGGTGCTTTGATGCTTGAACTTAGATATTGGGAATAACTCAATATAATTTCAATTTTCCCCAAAACAAAAATCCCATAACAATTGTATTCATTTGCCAAAATGAATAATGAAATGCAGATTATGTTCTCTGTGAAATATTAGGTAGCGCCATTTATGCAACGTTGAGGCATAAACCATTTTTTTGCTAACAGAGTGAATCATTTTTTGCATGCAATGCCATAGGGGGTACAAGGGTTGATTCAAGATGTTGGGTTTCCGTAGGAATCAAAATAGGTTCAATTAAGGGAGGCACAAAGGATTGATGAGTAAGGAAGGGAGGAGGATAGAATGTAATTCTTCTTTTTATGCATTTTTTTTCGATCATAGGTTTTCCCCATCTAATTGGTTTCCCCATATATGAAGGTATACATACCCTACCCCCCTCTATATTTGAACCTATGACCTCCAAGTAGTATACACATATTCAAGGGTTAGGCATGTTAAGGTTCATAGGGATTAGTGGGTACACAATGTAGTGGTCGTAGCATATTAGTGGCTTAATGGTTAGTGGCCATAGTGCATTAGGGGTTAACATGATTGTTTGGGTCATAATGTGTGAGGGGGTGATTGGGTTAGGGGAGACCATTTAATTCAAGGTTCATGGATATTGGGGGGTATACTATGTCCAAGGAGGGTTATAATGATCGATATTTTATACCATGACATGATACTTTAATGCCAAAGATATTGTTGACCATAAATGACATATTAATTAACCTCATACTTTTCTAAATGCATCATAATAATAATTTGAAATAAATAAAATGGGTGAATTAAGAGATCAAGGGTTATAGGGGTTAAGAGTCATAGTGTATTAGAAGGGTCAATCTATTATGATGTTATTATGTTCATAACCATAATGTATTCGTCTTTTAGTGTGTTTGAGGTCACACTATGTTCACTGGGGGCGATTGTTTCAGGAGTCATAAGGATCAGAGGGTATACCATGTTCAATTTGATAGTGATGTTAATGTTTTTTCCATTTTTATAGTTCTTTGCATTTCAATAGATAAGAGCAACATAAGAACAAGATCATTGAGAAATACACATTCACAAGCGACACAGCATTTATCCTGGGAAACCCTCTAGGGGAAGAAAACCCAGCAAAAACTTCCTTATCATAAATTGCTAATACAATGTCAAGAGATAACTCAAACCGATACAGAAATTCCTCTCCAAAAGATGCGCCACTCTTCTCCCTCTCTCCTTTGATGGTAATAGATCAAAACTTGTCTCCCAAACTGAGCAAGTGAGTTGTGTACAAATGAGGCGCTAGCCTCCTGTATTTATACAAGTTATGGCATGTGTGAAGTGTCTCTTCACTAGCAGGGCCGACTTCTTAATCTGGGTGGGTAAACCCACCTTTATTATATTTCTGGGTCTTCTTATTAACTGTTGGGGCTGACTTCTTATTCTGCCTATTACAATTGTCCGATGACCAATCCACAAAAGGGGATTTGGTCCTAATACAATTACCGACATGATTAATCCACAATGGGGATTAATCCTATAAATAAAATAACAATAAGAATAAGAATACTCTTTGCAGTTACATTATTTCAACACTCCCCCTTAACAAGAAGGGTCTTCTTCAACAGCATCAGGTGAGAGAGGTCTGCATCATCAGTGGCATCAAGAGGACAGTATCGTCAATATCATCTTGAAACATTGGCTAGCACATTACGAGTCATCGGAAGTTTTCTTCATTGGCAGCATCATCATTCTCAAAAGAATGCCATCATCATCTGCATCAAAATGATACCTCATCATAGCACTAAGTTGGCACATCACAGTACTACACTGGCTCAATGTCACAGCAGTTAAGCTGGTAGCTCAGTGTCAGTCACATATTGCTTTACGTCTAACAACAAGGTCAGAAGCAAGGAACCATCTTGCTTTATGTCTAACAACTAGGTCAGAAGCAAGGAACACATCATCATCTCTCGTTACGTCTAACAACTAGGTCAGAAGCGAGAAATCATCTTGCTTTACCTCTAACAACAAGGTCAAAAGCAAGGAACACATCAACATCTCACTTTACGTCTAACAACTAGGTTAGAAGCGAGGAATCATCTTGCTTTACATATAACAACAAGGTCAGAAGCAAGGAACACATCAACATCTCACTTTACATCTAACAACGAGGTCAGAAGTGAGGAATCATCTTGATTTACGTCTAACAACTAGGTCAGAAGAAAGGAATCCACAGCGTCATGCTTTACGTCTAACAGCGAGGTTAGAAGCAAGGAACACACAGCGTCATGCTTTATGTCTAACACTGAGGTCAGAAGCAATGACTCATCTTGCTTTACGTCTAACAGTGAGGTCAGAAGCAAGGAACACACAGTGTCATGCTTTACATCTAACAGCGAGGTCAGAAGCAATGACTCATCTTGATTTACGTCTAACAATGAGGTCAGAAGCAAGGAACACACAGTGTCATTCTTTACATCTAACAGCGAGGTCAAAAGCACTGCTAACAGCGAGGTCAGAAGCAAGGAATAAGTATACTCCCCCTTTTAGGAAGGGTCCTTTCAGACTATACCAAGATTATCTCAAAAGTGTTCAAACTTTACACGAGATAGAGGTTTGGTCAACACGTCAGCAACCTGTTCATCCATGCTAATGTACTGGAGCTTCAAGGCTCTTCTTTGTACCATGTCATGGATGAAATGATAGCAGATTTCTATGTGCTTCGACCTGTCGTGGAATACAGGATTCTCTGTCATCTTTATGCAGCTCTGGTTGTCACATAGAATCACGGTTGCTCTCATCTCCAAGTCAGATAGGCCAGTCAACAACTTTTGAAGCCATATAGCTTCACAGCTAGCAGAACATGTGGCAATGTACTCTGCTTCCATTGTGCTGAGAGAAATACTGGATTGCTTCCTACTCTGCCACGAGATCATGATTGATCCCAAACTGAAACAACATCCGGAAGTTCTTTTTCTGTCTGCAATGCTTCCTGCCCAATCTGCATCAGTATATCCACTCAATGTGAAGTCATGATCTCCATCATAGCTGAGACCATAATCCATTGTACCTTTAAGGTACCTCGTCACATGTTTTGTAGCCACTAGGTGAACATGTCTAGGCTCTACCAGAAACTGACTCAAGGTGTTCACTGCAAAACAAATGTATGGTTTGGTGTTCATCAGGTACATCAACGATCCAATAATCTGTCTGTACAGTGTGGCATCTATCAAGTCTGACAAAGTATTGACCAGCAGCTTCAGCTTTGCTTCCATGGGTGTATTCATGGGCTTGCATTTTAGCATGTCGAATATTTTTAAGATTTTGACCGTGTACTTCCCTTGGTTAAGGAAGATTCTTTCTGGACTCTGCCATACCTTAAGGCCTAAGAAGTAATGCATTAGACCAAGGTCTTTCATTTCAAATTCTACGGCAAGTCTCTGTTTACATTCAGCGATAAGCTTTTCTTCTCCAGTGAAGAATAAGTCATCCACATACAGTAGTAATATTACCGGTTCATTATCCATAATTTTGAAGTAGAGATTTGAGTCTACTTTAATTTTGGTAAAGCTTAAGCTCGTCAAGAAACTGTCTATACGACCATACCAAGCTCTGGGAGCTTGCTTCAATTCGTATAAGGCTTTCTTCAATTGGAAGACATGAGACTTCCTGTCTTCAACCTCAAATCCTTAGGGTTTCTCTATATACACTTCCTCTTCGATAACACCATTCAGGAAAGTTGTCTTCACGTCCATCTGGTGCAGCCTCCATTTCATCTTGGCTGCAAGATCTATAATGGTTCTGATCGAAGTGTATCTAGCCACAGGAGTGAATGTATCTTCATAGTCAATGCCTTCCTTTTGGGAAAATCCACGAGCGACAAATATTTCTTTATACTTCCCAATACTTCTATTAGCAGCATGTTTTATTTTGAAGAGCCATCTGTAGGATACCCCATCTTTATTCTTTGATCTGGGAACTATTTCCCATACTTCGTTCTTCATTATGGATTGGTATTACTCTGTCATGGCATCTTCCCATTCCTTCTTTTGAATGGCCTCTTCAAGGCATGTAGATTCTTCATCAAGTAGATTGCACATCAAAGCCGTGTAACTGGAGAATGGCTTTGGTCTTTTCACCTGTCTTATGGTTCCTTCTGGAACACCATACTTCTCTCCATATTGAATAAGCTCTCTTGCCCAAGCAAGCTTTCTTTTATGGGAGAAGGTCATTTGAGGAGGTTCTTGAACTTCTGTTATGTCATGGTCTTCAGGAGTCTCTTCATCGGGGGAAGTTATGACTTCCCTTACAGGTTCTACAACTCTGGGAACTTCCCTCACGGATTCTGCAATCCTGGGATTTACAGGTTCCTCTTCATATACTTCTTCAAGATGGCATCTTCTTGATTTCTTAAGTGCTACTTCTTCATCAAAGGTCGCGTCCATGCTGATCTCAATATGGTGGTGACCAGGTATGTAGATTATGAAGGCCTTGGATACCTCACAGTATCCCATGAATATTCCCTTCTTTCCGGAGGGTTCCAGCTTGTTTCTTTTCTCTTTCGGTATATGAATATACACTGGACAGCCAAATATTTTGAGATGGCTTACCTCTGGCTTCTTTCCGGTGAACATTTATTCTGAGGTCTTGAACCCAAGTGTACTATGGGGCAATCGGTTCTACACATAAACAACTATCATTGTTGTTTATGCCCATAAGCACATAGGAAGATCTTAATCTTCACATCTTCCAGCATGGTTCTCTTCTTCCATTCAGCTACACCGTTTTGTTGGGGATCTTGATTCCAACATCTTTGCAGAAGTTCATGAGATCTTCTGAGGTATATTCTCCTCCATTATCTGACCTGAGTATCTTAATCTTCCTTACAGAAGGGTTCTCTTATCAAGGCTTTGAATTCCTTGATCTTGTTGAATACTTCAAATATATCCAGGTCTTTTATGAGAATAATCATTAATGAATGATACATAGTATACATACCCATTATTGGAGGATGATGGCATTGGGCCACATACATCTGAATGAATGAGTTCTAGGACTCCTTCTACCTTGTTGTCCCTCTTCGAAAACGGGTTCTTGACATTCTTCCCTTGTGCACATCCATCACATATGCCTTCATGGTCACCTTTGAGTTTTGGTAAACCTGTGACAGTTTTGCATATGTATGGTAGCGCCTTGTAGTTGAAGTGAGCTAATCTTCGATGCCAAAATTCTTCAATGGTGTGGGTCATGGAAGATTCTGAGTGACCCTATAGCTTATGCAAGTCACCTTCTTCTCTTCCAATGATAATTGCTTCATTTAAGGTCTCTCCTTTAGCACGTTGCCTTCTACAACCTTCACTATAGCTTCCTCATGTGACCTGGAGCAAGGTCAACAAAACAACAAGCAAGAATAATATCCTTCTTGATAATATAAAGCAATAGCACAAACAATCATCACAGTAGCTCCTTTAGAGCTATCACTTATAGTTTAT
>ML787664.1:0-21883 GCA_009831015.1 Picea engelmannii | reverse complement strand
TTTTTTATTTGGGGTTGATTTTCATGTTTTTTATGCAAAAATATGAGTTTTTTGGGCTAGAGCTCTCGTTTTGAGGTCACAGTTCTCGTTAAGTTGGTAATATTGTTATAAACATGTAATCAATTTGTGAAGCCAAGTGGCTTCACAGCTAGCCATACTCGCTGCCATGTACTCTACCTATGTTGAACTGAGTGCTACAGAAGTTTGCTTCCTACTAAACCATGTAATCATTGTTGATCTCAAGTTGAAGCAACACCCCAAGGTGCTCTTTCTGTCTATTGCACTCCCTGTCAAATCTAAGTCTAAATATCCCTACAGTCTCACTTCATCACCTCCAAGATACCTCAATCCATACTCCATTGTACCTCTCAAGTACCTAAGCACATGCTTCGTTGTTATCCAATGCACCTACCTCGTCTCCACCATGAACTAACTCAAGGTGTTCATAGAAAAACATATATTTTTCCTAGTGTTCACCAAATACATCAAGTACCCTACCAATTGCCTATATATTCTAGGATCCACCAACTCTGAATCTGAAGTGACAACCTTCTTCAGGTTGGTAACCATATGTGTAGCCATCAATCTGCATTCCTCCATCATGAATCTCCTCAATATCTCCACTATGTACTTCATTTTACCAAGGAAGATCTCTCTCGATATCTTCCATACCTCTAACCCCAACAAATAATGCATCAAGCCAATGTCCCTCATCTCGAACTTCGTAGCCAAATATGTTGTGCACCCTGCAATAAGCTCCTTTTCACCTGTGAGAAACAAATCATCCACGTATAGTACCAAGATGAGTGGATTAGACCCAACAAGTATGAATTACAAGTTAGGATCCACCTCACTCTTGGTAAATCCCATACTCTGCAAGTATCCGTCAATCCTGGAATACCATGTCATGGGTGCACGTTTAAGTTTGTACAAGGCTTTCTTAAGCCTACACACAAGAGACTCCCTCCCATGTACCTCAAATCCCTGAGGTTTCTCTATATATACTTCCTCCTTAATGATCTCATTGAGGGAAGTTGTCTTCACACCCATCTGGTGAATCCTTTACCTCATAACTGAAGCAATAGAAATAACAACTCAAATAGAATCATACCTCACAACTAGAGAAAAATTCTCCTCATTTTCCACTCCCTCTCTCTGGGAGAATCCTCTCACCACAAACCTCAACTTTAACTTCTCAATGCTACCATGTGTATCATGCTTGATCTTGTCAAGACACCTAGAACTCATAACTGAATTCCCCTCTAGTCTCAACACTATGTCCCAAACATCATTCCTCGTGATAGAGGTGCACTCCTCCACCATGGCATCCCACCAAACCTATTGATTTGTTGATTCCTTAAACATGGAAGGCTCAACATCAATGATGCTACTCATAAGCATCATATAGCTCGGAAACTTCCTCGAAGGCTTGCTCTCTCTGATTGCACTCCTAAGAGCCTCACCAACATCCCTCAATGTCTGCAATATCTCGGGTCTCCTTACAGAACTGGAAGGGGCTAACTCTTCCTTCCACTTGAAGTTTGACTCCCTAAACTAGAAGTTGTTGAGTGTTTCTCATCCTTCAGAGCTTGATGCTCCTCATCCTCTGTCACTTGATAACTCCTGAGATCTCCTAGAAGTTAAGTTCTCATTGAACTTAACATCTCTTCTCACAAATATCTTCCACTATTTTGGTATGAATATCTTGTAAGCCTTTGAGGTCTCACTATACCCCACAAAGATCCTAAAATTTCCTATCTCTAGCTTCACCCCCGATAATGCCTCCTCCAGAGTCTTGTCCCCCAATATCGTATGAGGACTCTTATTCTACACATATGCTTTCGTGTTACATGCCTCTTCCCAAAGAAACATAGGAAACTCTTAGTCGTATCATATTCTTGGAATAACCTATGATGGATCGATTCTTCCTCTTGTCAACCCCATTTTGTTGATGGTTGTATGATACTATAATATCCTCTTGATCCCTTCCTCCTTGAAGAAATTGTAGGTGTACTCTCCCCCATTATCTAACCTTAATACCTTGATCTTTTTTCTTGTCTGGTTATCCACCTGAGCCCTAAACTCCTGAAACTGACTGAAGACCTCTCCTTGGTCTTCATAAATAATATCTAGGTTTTCTTGGAAAATTCATCAATGAACGTCACATAGTAAGAAACTCCTTGCACTGATGCTACTGACATCAACCCACTCACTTATGAATGTATAAGATCCAATATCCCCTTGGACCTAATCTTGTTGCTTACAAAAGTATCATTGGCATTCTTTCCAAGTGCACACTCTCTCCATACTCCTTGTTTCCCAACATTGAACTCTGGAAGACCTGTAACAATCCCCATCAGAATCGACAATGCCTTGTAGTGTAGGTGTCCCAACATCCTGTGACATAGCTCACATAATGATCAAAAAATCCTTAGATACCAATCTTAATCTTTAAAAACCCATTTTAACATCTAGATTCAGAATAATTCTTGATCATATTGAGGTGATTTGCAAAAAAATAATGATGTGCTTATTATCCAAAATCTCATAAAGTGATGATTAATTTGAAGAATTATGAGATAAAACAATAGAAAATAAAAGAACTCAAAATAAAATATTTGATGTCATATTTTACTTCATCTTCAAGTTCCCTTCAAACAGTGAGATTTCTCTTTATCATCTCAAAATGTCAAATTACAATACAAAATGGACTTACAAAGCCAAATTTGAAGTGAC
Source organism: Picea engelmannii (assembly GCA_009831015.1). Lineage (NCBI taxonomy): Eukaryota > Viridiplantae > Streptophyta > Pinopsida > Pinales > Pinaceae > Picea > Picea engelmannii. Next base: position 19,147 of record ML787664.1, on the reverse strand, counting down.
TCTTCAATTTCGCTGCTCAAACTCAAAAATGCAGTTTACCATTTAGGTCTTTGTGAAAATATGAGAAAAATGAGTATAAACTCGACCATATTATGAATTGGACCAATTTTACCCTCTTTACATGTCAAATGATGCACTATGGCACTCAATAATCGAAATATGGTATAAGACTTTCATAGACACCATCTTAGCACAAAAATAACATCACAATTGAACTCCTCTCGAGAAAACAAAAAAAATGAGTATAAACATGCATATGTTTGGACAAAGTACCACATGGAATGTAAATCGAGGCACCATAACTTAGCTCTTCTCTTGGCATGCACTCCAATGAAACCATACCATACCTCTAGCTCAGGATTGTTCATCCTCTAAACGTGTGTCATCTTTGGAATTCCCACCAATAAATAGGCCTAGGTCAGTCGAACCATGGCCCGAAACCCGGGCCATATACCATGTTGCATTACTTAACACTTAAATATTTGTTTAAGGGTTTGTTATAACAAACAGTGTATTTGGCATATCGGTTAGTGGATATGGTTAATGTGTTGGTTATATTCGTTGGAATATTTTGATTCCATAGGAGGTTGGGTGTTCAAGACCCATCGAGCCACATAACAAATTTTATACCCAACCCAACTTGGGATTCCAGAAGGTGTTATGTGGCGGCATACTATTGGATTATGCCACATGTGCATATGGAATGCCACATCACCTATTGACCTATCTTCCACACAATTGTATGGACTACCATGTGTCGGTTTGTTATTAGTCCACTTGTATGCATGCCACATCATCCATATGAATGACAAGTGTCAAATTTATATTGGTCCAAATGGACCCCTGAAAATTCCATTTCTGGGTGACATGTGGCACATTGTCCTGTTGCCACGTCACCCTACTGACATCACTCTACATCATGTTGAAATCATCCTATTGTACTGAAAGGACATGTGTCCTCCTTTGACTTTGACTTTTTCCCTCTTTAACTTGAACTTTGACTGGCCATAACTTTTGCATACGAGCTTCATTTGAGGTGATTTTTAAACCATTGGTAAGATATAATCGAGCTCTATGAAATGATGTGTTTTTTGAGAACATTTGAGATGGTCAAATTTTGAGCGTTTATGGATCCTCTTGGACCTATGTGAGTGTTTTGGATTCTCTTGGACCTCTATGAGCATTCTTGAATCCTCCTGGATCACACCTTCCCACTGAAGAACTTTTGGTCCTCAAAAAGTATGAATATTTCAGCAACTTAGTGATGATAACTCTTATTATTTCGCCTTATTGTAATGATCTTATCTAGTAACTTAGTGATGATGAAGCTTCTTCACTCTTCCTTCTTGTTGAATATTCTAGGACTAAATTTTCATCTTGGATCTTGGATACTAGATCAATGTACTTCTATCTACCTCTGAAATATGGATCTAACTCTGGCTCTTTGGCATCTGGCACTAGTTCAAATCTAGTTTCCGTTCTGGCTCATAGATTCATTATCAACAAATATGCTCACTAAATCTCTACAATATTTGAATCTTGTACTCAACATCCACTCCCATCTCCTTCTATGTTGAAGATAGTCTATCTCAGTGAATCTGAAACCAAGTCGAATGTTGATCTATGCCTTGCCCATTTGGACTCTTTGTTCATGAACTATTGATGTATGGGTAGGAGTCTCTGTATGAATTCCATGTCCATTTATTCTCTCCTTCCTTGAAAAAAATTCCAAACATATTCTCTATATACATATATATTGTCTAAATTTTTTCTACTCGAGGTATACATCTACACAAGCATGACATAATATATTGAAGATGCTTATAGCATGCATCTTTACAAGTATATACCTCTTATCTTTGCAAAGAATATTATTTCTCCTTTACCAACTCTAGGAAGATTTACATTACTTCGATGCTCTTCCCGCTTTTCGATCTACATGCTCCAATTGATTGCATCCTTTTGTTCCTTCACCTTCGGTACTTCAGAATAAGAATGTTAACTTAGACAATTTGATCCATAACAAGACAATTACTATTGTCTACACTGTTGTCGAAAGACTTAGAAATATTTATAAGATCCCTCTCACTCGTATAACAAAGCGGCTATATAGAAACCCTTTACAAGATTCCTCTCACTTTAAACAATATATAAGGTGGCTATATAGAAATCCTTTGCAAAATTCCTCGCTCTTAACAATATATAAGGTGGCTATATAGGAATTTTACAAAATTCCTCTCACTCTTAACATCTACCATGAGTGGCTTACAAGCCTTCTAATACAACACTAGAAATAGAAGGTATCTACATATGCATATTAGTTTTCATTTTACAAATATACATATTTACAAATATCATCTTTGATGGATGGTTTATTCATGGACTCGTCCTTCCCTTAGTACTAGAAGGAGTCTCACAACTTCCTATCTCTCACAATGCCTCTAACAATAATGTTGAATCTGACATTGAATCTAATGCTCAATCCAAGAAACCATTAGAACAAATTATAAGTCTTCCCAGTAACCTATATAACCTCTCCTTGCAAACACCAAGCATTATTGTTGTATCTTGAGTAGCTTCCCTTAAATACACAAATACCTAACCATCATGGAATCTGACTGCATATCCTTCATCTTCAAAATATACAACTGAGAGTAGGTTTACCTTCAAATATAGAACATATAACATATGCTCTATTCCCAAAAATTCTCTAAACTCGAGTTGGAATCTTACATATCCAAACCCTCTTATTGCTTGTCTGGTGTTAGTTCTAGATCCTACATAGAAATCTGTGTCGATCTATGAGAAAGTCAGGAATACTTATCTCATCGTGGTCATGTGGTGAGATGAGCCAATGTCCATGAACCATACTTCGATGTCTTCATATATCACTATGTTAATATCAGCCATTAGGAAGTCTTCTTTTTCAAATATTTCAGCAAGACTATTAACTTCACCTGGGGTTGTTGTTTGTAATCTGGCAAGTGATTTTACATATTTTTGGTTCTTCTTTGGATATAAGTGTGGATAAATTATCCAACACTTGTTGATCTAATATACACTTCTACCACAATAAGAGCAGAGTATCGTGTCCCCATCTTGGAACCACGATCCCCTCATGTCATTCCCTCTTTTCCTTTGCTTTGAGAAATGACATTTTCCTTTAGCCTTATTCTTGGATGGATTTTCTTGCACAAATTGTTTTCTTTGACATTTCTCCATGTTATGGTTACTAGTTCCATAGGAAGAAAATGGATACTTAGACCATATATCCTTATCTATCTTGCTAGTGGGAAATGTCTGCATTCCATCTTTAGGATGCAAATCTCTTTCTAAAGATGTCCTACATCTATTACCTTTCCCTGGGTTGGAAAGTAAATCTAAACTCTTATGTAGGACCTCATCGTCTAAATTTTTCCTTGCTTCATCAATCCTTGAGAATTCTCCATCTTGACGAGAAAAGAATAATATGAGGAATCATCTTTCTCGATCATGCCTTTTGAAGGTGTTAGTTTCTCTTGCATCAAAGACTTTACATTCTCTACTTGTCAATCCTCATGGAGTGGTGTTGATGGTCCCAATACATGATCCTTGGTCTGCAACTTCCTTTCCAATTCATGAAAAATACATCTATGGAATTCCTCATGACATATCAGTCGATCTTGCAGCTTTTGCTTATCTTCCTTCAGAGATTGTAACTACATCCTTAATTCAGAATTCTCCTTCTGAATTTGTCGGTTAATGTTATTTTTTATCCTTAACTTCATGAGATCTTTACTCATTTTTTCCTCTCAACAAAAGTCTTCAAAACCTTCACCAACTTAAGTCTTGTTCCTCGTCACATCAACTTGCAAATACACGTCAAAAACTAGCTCTAATACCACTTGATCTAAAAATCCTTAGATATCAATCTTAATCTTTAAAAAATCATTTTAGCATCTAACGCGATTCAGAATAATTCTTGATTGTATTGAGGTGATTTGCAGAAAAAAAGATGATGTGCTTATTATCCAAAATCTCATAAAGTGATGATTAATTTGAAGAATTATGAGATAACACAGCAGAAAATAAAATAATTCAAAATACAATATTTGATGTCATATTTTACTTCATCTTCAAGTTCCCTTCAAGTAGTGAGATTGCTCTTCGTCATCTCAAAATGTCAAATTACAATACAAAATGGACTTATAAATCCAAATTTGAAGTGACTCTTCAATTTCGCTGCTCAAACTCAAAAATAGAGTTTAGCATTGAGTTCATTGTGAAAAATCTAAGAAAAATGAGTATAAAATCGAGCATATTCTGAACTTGCTCAATTTTACCCTCTTTACAAGACAAACAGTGCACTATGGCACTCATTAATGGAAATATGGACTAATACTTTCACAGAAAACATATTAGCACAAAAATAACATCACCATTGAACTCCTCTTGAGAAAATGAGAAAAATGAGTATAAACACACCTATGTTTGGACAAAGTACCTCATGGCATGCAAATCGAGACACACCATAACTTAGATCTTCTCTTGTCATGCACTCCAATGCACCCATACCATACCTCTATCTCAGGATCCATTCATCCTTGAAATGTGTGTCGAATTTGGAATTTGACCCAATAAATAGGCCTAGGTCAGCTTAACGATGGCCTAAAACCTGGGCTATATACCCGATTGCATTACTTCACACTTAAATATTCATTGAAGTGTTTGTTATAACAAACATTATATTTGGAATATTCGTTAGCAGATATGGTTAATTTGTTGGGTATATTCATTTGAATATTATGATTCCATGGGAGGTCAGGGATTCGAGACCCGTCGAGCCCCATAAAAAAAATTATACCCAGCCCAACTTGGGCTTATGGAGGGTGCCACGTGGCACCATTTCATTGGCCCATGTGGTGACCTACTATTGGACTATGCAAACTGTACATGTTGTCAAGAAATGTGATATACTTCCACACTAAACCTAGCACAAGAGAAGAATAATTTAATCAAGAACATAAATGACAAAGCAATCACATAGTACACAGATATTTTACCCTGGAAACCCAAACCGGGAAAACCAACATTCCTTAAGCGTTCTGCTCTCTTTTTTTCTTATTCAATCTAAACAAAAGGTTACATGTCTAACATTTTTCCACACCTAAGAGACAATCGACAACATACCCTCTTGTTTGCGCAAGAACAACCTTGTAGCCAATTCGTCTTACATCTGCATGAACAGCAACCTACATCTAAAGATTTCTCTTAAGACAGGATATCCTACGTTTCATTCATTATCATTAGCCTTTACAACTTTACAACATGCCTATTTATATGCCTTACAACAAGAAAAACCCTAACCACTTAGCGCCCAAAAATAGTTACAGTGATCCAGGTGGATATTGGTGGCCACCCACCTGTTCCAAATTCCAACTGGCTCATCTAGACAGTTTTCAGTTCAACATGTTTCTCTGTAATGGGGACATTTATTTGTAATTGTGGTATCTGCACTTACAGATTTGTCTTGAATCCCTACACAACATCCAGGTGGATATTGGTGTCCTTCCACCTATTCCAACTGGCTTATTTTGGAATTTTCCATGTCAGTGCATCTTTTTGTACTTCCAGGGTCGTTTTGGGGCTCTAAATAGTGTTTTCCTGGCTTGCCATAGTCAAACTATAGACAGAGTCAGATTTTGACAACATAATGCATATTTCTCAAAAATACCTTTCTAACAAGTTATCACACAGCTAAAACGGAGATCGTATGCAAAAGTTATGACCTTAGGAAGTTAATGTACTAACTTACCCCAATGGGACCCACATGACTTTTGGCGCTTCATCTCCTAGGGTTAAGTTTTTGGATGTCTAGGGTTTTAGCATTCATGTTTATCATAAAAAGGCCTTCAAAGCCCCATTGTAATCGTCTTCTTGTGAATGAGCGTAGTTGTCACATCTCTTCTCAGAGATAAATCTGCCACCATTCTAGTGAGTCTTGCACTCTGTATTTTTATAGAGTCTGTACATTTCTTTCATTAATAGAAATCATGTATTGTTGTATTTATCTGTTTCTAGAAATTTTTATGTGTATTTAATTGTAATATATCTGCTTTCATTTTGTTCCAAAAAATAATGTGAATCATACAAATCCATGCATATCATTGGCTACAAATCCCGCAAATCTCGGGATTCTGTTACAGTCGACTCCAAGTCAATGTTATAGCAAGATTTGCCTCACCCCATGCAATCTTGCACAGAAGCCCTTTTTCCATTTCCCTATGTAGACTTGAAGTCCCTTTTTGCAAATCCCAGAGCTAAGAATATAATTTTCTCACATATATGCACCTTGCCTACTATACAACATGTGTATATGTAGGTTACACCACTACAGCCCACGTACATGGGGAAATGTGCCCAAAATTGAAAAATGGTTTCGGGTTTCCATGTCACGTCACGAGATCAATGATCCTTGGCCTTCCATATACTGGAAATGTTCCAACTCGGCCCTTTAGTTCCACTTGAAGGCTATAAATGGGCCAAATCCGAGCTATGGAAAAAGAGGAGAAAGAATTCAACTTTGAGAGCAAAGTTACTCTGGAGAAATTATTCACTTCACATTGAGTCTAAATCCCTTTGTCCTTTAAGTCTGAACACACTGTTCATCCCCCAAGCTCTTCCATTGTTGATCAAGAAATTCATTGTCTCTCTTATATGAGATTACCTTTGGTGGAGGATTGAACTGGTGGAGGCCCAGCTGGAAGGAACTTAGTTTCTCGGTTCTAAACCGTGTTGACACAGAAGTCTGTAAATTATTCACTTCTGTTGATATATCTTAATAGAAATACTCTTTTCTCATCCAATTAACATCTTGCAAATATGTGAATTATGATTCCATGGGCGTATTTGTTATGAATCTTGATGGATTATGCTATTGAATGTGCTAACATCATATATTATCACCATATGCTTGCGTTACTTGGTTGTTGAGGACTATTTGCAGGTATATTGCTTTGATTCAAGTGCTCAATGGTGGACTTCATCGAATGTCTGGATGAGGTAGGCATATTATCTTGTCTTGTTAGCATATTTGTTTATATAGCATACTTGATATTAGAGTTGATTTCTGCAGTCATTTCCTTCTATTGTGGTTTTCCCCTAGCCATAGAGAGATTTTCCTTGTAACAGAATTGGCGACCATACTAGGGATTGAATCATCTTTTTTGGGGTTTGGAGTGTTTTTCTCCTTAGATTTCTCTCGTTCATATTGAATTTCTTGTCATATGATTGCTTGATAGCCTCTGTTCACTCTGGGTCTGAGTCTTTCAACCTTCTCCTTAGCCTAGCTGTGTTTTGAGACATATACACGGGTTTTTCTTGACAGTCGTGTACATACGTGTGTTTTCCTCCTGCAAGTTGTGTACATATGTGCTTTTCCCTTGAATAGTCGCGTACATCAACCTGTGCTGCTTGATTACTGGGTTTGGTGGTTGTTGGGTAGGTTTTGATGATTGTTGAGTCTCTTGGGTATTTCTAGTGACTATTAAGTGTTCGTGGAATGACAGGAAACCTGTCTTTGGTTGAATTTTTGGGCGGTGTCTTTCTCATCATATTTTCATTTTGATTGTCCTTGCACCTTGGGCTGGGTGTTTTGCTCCTTGATATCCTACTTAGGTTGTCTCTGTCTATACACAGTAGAGTCTTTATATCAAGTTGTTGTTCAGTCCTTGCATTTTCATTTTTCTTATATTAAAAATACAAAAATATTAGGCATTTTACATTGATTGGCATTTTGATATCTTGAGTCTTTGTCATTTATCTTAGTGCATGTAAAGAAAGATTGCATTTTTATTTAGAATTGTGGAATTGAATTGAAAATTTCATTTTTAAGAAGCTCGTCATTTATTGGAAATTGAAGTTAGGACTTTGCATTGTATTCATATTCATTTATTTTACATGTCGAGTCATAAAATCACTAGTTTCACGACTGCACCTTTTGAGTAAGCAAGGCCATTAAAATTAACGCTACAATTTAAAATTGATTAGTAACAATTTTATTTTCTAGGGTGCACAAACTAGTTTAGGATTTAGTGCCTTGGAATAGGATTTTGTGAGTAAATTTCTCCAAGGCTATTAAATCAACATATGTGTCCGACTAAGGGAGTGGAGAAATCCATTGTATAATCGGTAATATCAAGAGGCTCTGCTTACCAGAGTTAAGCACGAGGTCACATGAGGTCGGTTGAAGGGATATCCCCCCGATACCTTCTTAGCGTCATGTATATTTCTGGGGATCTATTCACATATGGGGATCTTTCTAGTGCCCTTACCTCTGTTAGAGGCAGTGATTTCAAGGTTTCGGGCTTCGCTACCCTGCCCATATGGTGGACCTGACTTACGATTGTTCACCTATGCATCGGTTATAGCATGGTTTCTTAGTTGCTTGACTTAGGTGTCACATAAGTTACTTGCAAGGGTTATTCTGCAGACACCCTAGGTCAGATAAGGGTCAAACAACACACAACATTTATGGAGGATTACCTGTCTGGGGGGATATGACCAACTAGTTGTTAAGCCCACAAGGGCCCTTATAACTGATTATGATACCTTCGATCTTTAGCAGGGAGTCTCAGGCCCCCCTTGGGTGAGGCATACCTACTTTAGAGAGGGAGGCCCCTTTCATCCACTTTATCCTGTTTGTGTGCATATTGGTCGTTTGATTATTTTTTGTGTGCTCTTTGATTATTAGTAGGCCTTTGAGATTTTATACCGAGCTTTGAAGTTGTCATTATCATGGATAGTGGAGTTCCTATGACTCCCTCCTTTACCACTACCCCCCCCCCATGATGTTCGCTCATTTCATGGGGATGAATATGTCCACTTTTCCTAATGGTATGCATAATCATGACACTCAGTCCATGCCTTGGGTCTCTAATCATTTTCCTATTGATATGTCAAATGTGCCTTCACCCTTTCCATCCTCTCCCTGGCCCACTTATACGAATCCTAGTTTTGGATCCGAGGGCACCATAGCCCCGTCGTCTACGTATTCATTTGATAGGAGTCATGCCCCTCAACCAACTCTCATTGTGGGAGGTTGGAACCTCCCCTCTTACGGATCCAGTCCTAGCCATTTTTTTCAAAGGTCGATACTCATATGGGTGGTTATCCTACTTATTATACCTCGTCCGTGTATCCTTCATCCACCACGCCAACTCCTACTAACACTTTTCCTATGGTGGGTCCACATATATCCTCGAGTGTTTCATACGGAGGGAATTAGTTTTATGTTTCGGGCTACCCTCTTCACAGAACCCCTTCACATGGGGGCAACATATATCCTCACTTGAATAATCCTTATCATACTTTTGTCTCTTCCCAGACATCTAATTCAGTGATGATGCCCATACAAACCTCTATGGACCAACTAAGCAGAGGATACTACCTTTCCGGATAGGGACAGGGTGTAAACCAGGACCCTTCCTAGCCTGCAATGTTTCAAAACCAATCTTTCTCGGGACCTTGGTATCCAATGCCAAAAATCACCACCACCACTAGTCCAGTCACTATCAGTCATACTAGAGCTCCATTACCAACCACAACTAGTCATGTTGGAGATTGGTCAATGACCTCTGCAAGTCATGTTGAAAACCCGCAACCAATCATTGCTAGTCATGTTGGGGGAATCACTCTAGTCACCAAAAGTCATATCTATGTCACATCTCCAACCTCTGTACATCATGTGGGAGATGACTCTCTAGCCTTTGTCAGTCACGCTGAGAGCATGTCACCAGGAATTATAAATGACATTGGGGGCATTCATTCGATTGAGAAGCCTAGACGTCTCAGACCTAAGCCCAAATTCCTTTGCAGGACTTGTGAATGAAATCACCTTACTTTTTTGTGTCCTACTACTATCGGGATACCAGAAGTGTGTCTCTCACCTAGGGGGGCCTTCAGGTTCTGAGGCATCTGTGGTTTCCCCACACCATGTTTCTCCTTTCATTGACATGGCAATCATGCTGATGCAATCTTGTCTTGGCCACACCCCCGTTGTCGAGGGTGATGTGTCTCATGTCCCTTTTATCACGCATCTTATTCAACTCGGAGTTTAAGAAGTGGTCGCACTAGTGCAACCTCTGGTCAATACAACTCTCCTTTTGGAGGGTGATGCATCATTCAACCATGTCGTTAGCATTTCTGATAGTACACCTTCTAAACAAGAGAGAGTTTTCCTCTCCCCAAGTACTCTCTCTCCAAGTCCTGGAGAAGTTCCATTTGATTGGGATGGTCTTGTGGGGTATCCAATGCCTCCACCTATGTCCTTTCAAGTAAGATACATCATCTGATATATCATGGAGACGGTAACCTCTGCTAGCACTTTATCCTCCTTGACTTGGAGAGCTTTGGTTTTTCCCAAGCTTGTGTCGGTTATTCGTAAGATACTGACATTTCACAGAAGTCTAGCACGGGAGCCTTGGCCTCCCCCATGACATGTCACCTAGAAACTCCCAAGCGAGTATGATTTAAGCTCTTTTCTGACTCATCTAAAAAGTGAAAAGATTGCCGAGTGAATTTGTCCCTTTCACACTCGTTAAATTGGATTTGAAAGGTCATGAGTCTTAGTTAATCTCTTTTCCGACTCATTTTCAAAAAACGAAAAGATTGTCGAGTAAACTTGTCTCTTTCACACTCATAAATTGAATTTGAAAGGACGTCTATTTGGTACAAGTTTATCCCTTTTTCAAACCAAGTAGACTAAGATTATGAAAAAGGACATTTTTTGGCATTAATTTGTGATTGCATCTCATGCCCTTTCTTGCAGTATTGAGCCTATGGTCAGTTCTCGCTTTGTGTTATAAATTGTTTTCCTCAATAGTTTTTCATCCTCAACCAAGTATAGCCTCATTTATATCCTTTGCAACTTGACACCTTATACCCAGGAGGGAACATTCCCCTGAGTGTCCATCTCCTGCATGCACCTCCTTACATTGAGCATAGGTATCTTCCATTGTTGGAACTAGTTTTTCTTACTTGCGACACGTGTTTCCTCCTATGTATCATAGCATTCATTTGACTATGAAAAAACAAAAAAAGATGGGGCGGGAAGGGAGTATTATCTTATATTGGCAACATTTGTGTCACCTTTGAACAGAGCACAAAATTTTTTAGTCCACTTGTCATCATAATTTTGGGTTTAGCATGTCCTTAGGAAGTTGAGCTCGTTACAAAGAGTTTACTCCCCCGATTGGTTACTCTTCCAGTCCCTATGGAGATTTTGATTGATGTCTCATGCTCTTGTTCGAAGGATGTCTATCAACCTGTGTCATCCATTCCTCAAAAATCTTGACTTTGTATGTCGGCCATACCCTCAGTTTGTCTCAGAATCACATGAAGTTGTAGTCCTACTATGCACCCTGGTCCTAATTTCCTCATTGGTAGGTAACCCTGAACCTAGCAATCGACATTTCATCAGTGGTCATTGACTGGGTGGTTTCCCTTGTGTTCGACGGCAAGACATCTATTCACACATTGGGATTCATGCAGTGTCTTGGATGCCATTAGCCTTATTAGTGGTTTCCTCGCCTTTTTTAGCAGTTGTCCTCATTAGCTGCTATTTAGAGGGTCTTTTTCGTGTACTGCTTGCACTTGGTGCATGCAAAAGATGCACAGGTTTGTTGGTTTGTGAACACGTTCTTCATCCTATTGGCTCCAAATCATCAATCTCCTTCTTTGTACCTCATGTTGAATGATGAGAGATGCCTTGATGCTCTCATTTTAGTGGGTCTCCTTCCATCAACTTCAGCTCATCTATTATGGAAACAAGACCTAGAGTCATGAGTACCTAGAGGCTTGCAGTCATTAGTGGCGGCATCTCTCACCGTCGACATTTGGGAATACATCAATGTCTCCTAATCGATGGATTCTTCAAGTGTTCAACCCTGACTCCTTTATTAACACTTATAAGAATGTACTTGGTGCCTTGATACCTACTTTCATTATCGGTAGGTTGCCTTGCATTTGTTAACGGTATACCGCAATGACCGGTAATCAAACGAAATCTTATTGTGTTCAACCTCAACTCCTTTATTCACATGATGTAGACTTGCACCTTTGGCAGATTGTGTAGAAGACTTGAAGACATCAGTATGTAGCCGCAGCTTTCCTAAATTGTTGCTACCTTTTCATTGGACCAGTACCTGTATGACTTCAATGATCATGGGAGATCAGATTGTACTCCATTGTATACAGATATCTTCAGATTGATTTTGAGACTGGTTTTACTGGGCCTTGTTCGTGACTATGACAACCTTTGGCATGTAACCGCATTCATATTTTCCTATTCACGGCCATGGACATTTGTTTGGTATACTTTCACATGGAACTGCAGTGTAATTCAAATTGGCAACAATGTATGCAAAGTCCGTATAGATTGTAATGAGCAACTAGTTCTTCCAACTGGGTCCCCATTACTCCACTTCTGGGTTTTTATAATGTATTTCGGACATCGCAGATAGTCCTCTGACCTCACACATTAGGGGGCATTTGTTATAGCAAGATTTTCCTCACCCCATGCAATCTTTCACATAAGTCCTTTTTCCATTTCCCTATGCAGACTTGAAGTCCCTTTTCTCAAATCCCAGAGATAAAAATATAATTTTTCCACATATACGCACCTTGCCTACTATACAGCATGTGTATATGCATGTTGCACCACTACAGCCCGCGTGCATTGGAAAATCTGCCCAAAATTGAAAAATGGTGTCGAGTTTCCATGTCACGTCACGAGATCAATGATCCTTGGCCTTCCATATATTGGAAACGTTCCAAATCAGCCCTTCAGTTACACTTGAAGGCTATAAATGGGCCAGATCCGAGCTATGGAAAAAGAGAAGAAAGAATTCAACTTTGAGAGCAAAGTTACTCTGGAGAAATTATTCACTTCACATTGAGTCTGCATCCCTTTGTCCTTTAAGTCTGAACACATTGTTTAGCCCCCAAGCTCTTCCCTTGTTGATCGAGAACTTCATTGTCTCGCTTATATGAGCTTTCCTTTGGTGGAGGATTGAAGTGGTGGTGGCCCAGGTGGAAGGAACTTAGTTTATCGGTTCTTAACCGTGCTGACATGGAAGTCTGTAACGTATTCACTTCTGTTGATTATATCTTAATAGAAATACTCTTTTCTCATCCAATTAACGTCTTGCAAATATTTTAATTATTATTCCATGGGCATATTTGTTATGAATGTTGATGGATTATGCTATTGAATGTGCTAACATCATATATTATCACCATATGCTTGTGATACTTGGTTGTTGAGGACTATTTGCAGGTATATTTCTTTGAGTCAAGTGCTCAACGGTGGAATTCATTGAACGTCTGGATGAGGTAGGCCTCTTGTCTTGTCTTGTTAGCATATTTGTTTATATAGCATACTTGAGATTAGAGTTGATTTCTGTAGTCATTTCCATCTATTGTGGTTTTCCCCTAGCCATAAAGAGATTTTCCTCGTAACAGTCAGATTACCATTCAACTACCAGTCGGCCTTCATTCGATCTTCAGTTAGTCGCCACATGCCCACCTTTCAACCTCTTGTTGGTTGACCTCTTTGACTTGTTGTCAATGAATTTACCATGTCAAACCACCTCAACCTTTGACTTCAAATTTACCCAGTCGACTAACCTCGACCTTTGATTTGTTCCCGATCTATCTCGACTCTTGACCTGTTGTCTATCCACCTTGACTTCAACCATTAGTCGATCCACCTCAACTATAATTTTACTACAAAGAATACAACAACCCAACATTGTCCCACTTGTCGTCTCCTTTGCTGAAACCAAGAGATTCCTGAACTTTTATTCATAGACCCAAGGCAGCAATACACATTTCCTCTCTGCACTAAGAGAACTTCACATCACTCACAGACTTGGTCAACGAGTCTACTATGTTTTCCAATGTGTCTACTTTCTCTAGTAGCACCTTGTTACTTTCCACCATATCTTTTATGAAATGGTATTGTACATCAATGTGTTTAGTCTTCGAATAATAAGCAGGGTTCTTTACCAGAAATATTGTGCTTTGACTATTACAACTTACCTTCATAGTTCTCTTCTCAAACCTGATTCGTGAGCACATTCTTTGCAGCCATATTACTTCTTTGCTTCCATGAGTGGTTGTCGTGTATTCAACTTCTATTTTTGGCAAGGCTACGATTTCCTATCGCTTACTCATCCATCTTATTGCTCCACCGAACATCTTGAAGACATATATGTTGGTCAACCTTCATCGATCCAGATCTCTAGCCCAGTGAGGGTCGACAAAGCCATGTACATTTAATTTACCACTGTCACCTCCAAGTCTTCCTTGGTATCATATAGCATAGTCCTTCATTCCACACAAATACCTAAATACTCTCTTGACAATTGTTCAGTGCTCCTTTCCAGGTGTTGACATGTACCTCCTCAACACTCCCACTGCATGGGAAATGCCTGGTCAAGTGTAGACCATCACATATATTATAATACCAACAACAATTTCATAGGGAACACGTTCCATGTCCTCTATTTCTTCCTGTGTCTTTGGACATTGTTCAGTAGCTATCCTTGCTCCCACGGGAATTGGCACCTTCATCGATTTGCAATCTTGCATGTTGAACCATTTTAGAATTGTTTCAATATACTTTGTCTGATTCAACTAGAGCTTGTTAGTGGCTCGATCTTTCTTAATATCCATTCCCATAATGAAGTTAGCTACACTAAGATCCTTCATTTCGAACTTGGAGGATAGTTGTTTCTTCATCTCCTTTATTGCATCCATGTTGTTTTCAATCAGTAACATGTCATCGACATACAAAGCTACATATATGAAATGCCCACCTTCTTCCTTGGAATATATGCAGTGATAAAATTTTATTCTCACAAATCCGATGAAGGATACATATTCACCAGATATATTGCAATTTCAACTGCCTCCACCCAGAATTCTTGTGCGAGCCCAGCACCACTGAGCATGCTCCTTGCCTTATCCATCAACGTTATGTTCATTTTCTCGGCAACTCTATTTTGTTGTGTGGTATATGGTATGGTATTTTGGCGTGATATGCCACACTTCTTACAAAACTGATCAAATTCTTTTCCACAAAATTCACCATCGTTGTCAGTTCTCAGTGCCTTAATCTTCTCATCTGTCTGGTTTATTACAAGAGATTTAAACTCTTAAATTTTTCAAAAACCTCTCATTTCTTCCTTGAGAAATAAATCCATCTATTTCTGGAAAAATCATCTATGAAGGAGACATAATACATGGATCCACCAAGTGAAGGCATTGTAACCAGGCCAAACACATCACTATGCACCAATTCTAAAATCCCATTTTCCATTGTCACTCTAGATGGAAACCTCACCCGACTTTGTTTTCCATATATGCAATGTTCACAAAAGTCAACTTCTAAACCAAATTCAGGAAAACCTTTGACCATACCTTTGTTATGCATGGATTGAAGTCCTTTTTTCCAATGTGTCCCATCCTCTCATGCCATAGCATGGTCGGGTCAATTTTATCATGTCTTGTCGAGTCAGTTTGTATCAACTCAGCCTGAGTTGGGTCGAGTTGAGTCGAAGTCGAGCCGGCTTCAGGAGAAATGGCGTTGTTGCATCTAGTCAAGTCGACATTCCAAAACATTTTGTATATGGTTCCAATCTGGACTCCTTTAATTAAGACAATCGCACCTCTAACCATCTTGCACGAATCCTTCTGAAACAGAGTGTGCACTCCAGCATCACTCATCTTACTGACACATATCAGGTTTCTTGCCAAACCCAGAATATGTAGCACACCTGGAAGGGTTATTTTCATCCCATCCTATAGTATCAGTCGAACTCTTCCTTGTTCGACAATTTTGGTTGTCGATTCATCCCCCTAGAACACGTCACCTCCATCATAGCATTCATACTTGCATAACCATTCTCTATGTGGTGTCATATCATAGGATGCTCTTGAGTCAATCAACCAAACACCTTGATCTGACTGTGTACTGGCCGACACCAAGTACATGTTGTTGGGTATGTGTTATATTCTTTGCATGACTAGCTTTATTGTATGTTATGTTGCGTCAGGCGCGTAGGGGGGTTTAAGGGGGGGCTTTGTTGTCGATCCACCTCGACTAGAATTTCACTCCAAATAATATAACAACCCAACACCTGCCACATGTGCATATGGACTGCCACATCACCTATTGACATGTTTTCTACACAATCATACAGACTTCCACATGTCGGTCTATTACTGGTCCACTTGGCTTCCTACCATGTCATCGTACGAATGCCACATCATATGTACAGATGACATGTGTCAAATTTTTATTGGTCCAAATGGACCTTTGAAAAGTCCATTTTTAGGTGACACGAGGTATGTTTTCGTGTTACCACATCACCCTATTGATGTCACACTACATCATGTGGACATCATCCTATTGTACAGAAAGGACATATGTCCTTGACTTTGACTTTTTCCCTATTTGACTTGAACTTTGACCAGCCATAACTTTTGCATACGAGCTCCGTTTGAGGCGATTTTTACACCATTGGAAAGTTATCGTCAAGATCTATGCAATGATGTAGTTTTCTAGAACATTTGAGATGGTCAAATTTTGAGCATTTTTGGATCCTACTAGACCTTTGTGAGCATTATGGATCCTCCTAGACCTCTGTGAGTGTTCCCATATCCTCCTGGATCACATAGGTCATCACTAGCATGTACCAAATCATGAACAAGTTTACCCTGTAACCTATATAAAGTGTCATCTCTAACCCTAATGAACATTCTTGTGTCTGAGCTAGATTTCTATAGACATATGAGTACTTTCCCTCTCTGAAAAGTAATGGAAAAAACCATGTCCTCCATAATTGAGAATGAGAGAATGTTTCTTCTTAAATCCTGGTACATAAAGCAAATCCTGGGAATCAAACGAAGCTCCTGACTCAAGCTGGAACAAGATTGCTCCCTCTCCCTTCACTACATATTTGGCATCATCACCAAGCTCCATATGAATACCTAAGTCCTTCTCTGTCAGACTACTGAATAGTTACCATGCTTCTATCATATGACGAGATGCACCACTGTTCAAGTACCACTCACTCTCGGTAGTTGTGTTGGTATAAAAGCAAGAAACTAGTGAGAAATCCTTCTCAAACTTTGTTGTAAACTCATCTACCTACATCTTTGTTCATGTTGTTGTCTACGTCTTTCATCTTCCCTTCTTATTCTTTGGACGTTGAGATGCATAATTTCCATTCTTATGACATGTGAAGGACTTGATTTTACTCAAGTCCTTCTTCTTCACTGGTTGTGATGTTCCTCCATCATTGTTACCTTTCTTGCTAGAACCCTTTCCTTTGTCCTTATTTTTCTTATTATCAAGGGCCAAGTTTTCATCACTACTCCCCTACTTGATACCTTTATATTCCTCCTGAGTCTCTTCCTGGATAAAATCATCCCAAAGCCTCTTCTAATCTGGGAGATTTCCCCGAGCACAAACTCCCTTGACAAATGGTTCCAAAATCTTGGGAAAACCATTCAATGTCACATTCATGAGCTCTATGTCATCCAATTTCTATCCTATAGCTACAAGTCTATCATGTACCTAAGTGATCCTCATGAAATAGCTGGTAAAATTATCAGATCAAGACATTTACACAGATCCGAGTTTATTTCCTAAGACCATCTTCCTATTCATGTTAATGCTCTAGAATAATCCTATCATGCCATCAAACATATCCTTAGCCATATTCTTCTCGGATAAGTGAGGAATAAGATGATCCTTCACTGAATCCAAGATTACCCACTCAAATTTAATCTCCTTTTTCTTTTGAGTTGTTAAAGCTAGCAAAATTGTCGGTGCAACAACTACTTTGTCCACTATATCCCAAAGGTCACATTCCTTCAAGGCCAAAGTAACTCTTGCTTTCCAATATAGGAAGTTGGATGCTCCATCCAATATGTCTACAACTCTTAGAATTGTTTCCATCCCTTAGACCTAATAATATGCCCTGGAAATAACATGTTGCTGAAATTGCCCCTGTACAATCGTATGCATGCATGTCACCATTGAAACCTACATATGTAAGTGACTTTCATCAAACAAACCCACATGTGTACATGAATTTTCTTACTACAACCCATGTACAACTTTGTACAACTACAAACCCTAGTTTTGCTTCAGTACAGTTGTTTACCTGAAATCCAACCCTTGATTTCCTACTATTGGTTAATCTCCTTCCAGACCTGATATATCAACTATCAAATTTTTTTAGATTTGAGATATGGCTTCCTCTCAAAGCATAAGCTCTGGTACCATGTTGAAATCCCCACTCTGACACCTAGGCATCTTGTTATCTAATGATTTTCTTAAACTATAAATCAAATTAGGAGCACACAAAACATAATACACTTGTTGGAATAATTAACTCAAGTAAATATAGCACAAGCAATACTGGAAATCAAAATCTCACACACAATATACAAATATACTCTACCCATCAACTAAGCTTATCATTCAAATAATTTCAAATCTTACAAGGGCTCCCTTACTAGGAAAATGGCCCACAAAGAAATACAAAAAACTATAGACAACACCTGCAAACCCTAGCAACTTCTGGTCTAGTGTACAACCCCTCACTGTCATGTTTCCCAATATGTACATGCCTTTCCTTAAACAAACCCATGTATAAGTGCCTATCTCCACTAAAACCCATGTACACACGCATAAAAATTGTATGGAAAACTTCATATAACACAATCATGTTGTTGTGGCTCCAATCTACTGAAACCCACTTGCAGTTGTCTATGTTCTCTCTTCTCCTTGACCCGATCTCTAGATGGAATTCCTTCTCCACCTATCCAAGATATCTTTGAGAAAAACTCCTTATTTTCTCTCTGTATCAAAACAACCAACCTTCCTCTTTTACCCTGGCCTTGATTTTATAATCTTTAGTTATGACCTAACCTTAATCTCCAATGTTATTGACACTTGAGATTACTTCTCACCTCACTTTAAATTAATGGCTAAGATTTAATTCACTAATGCTAATAAAGCATTTCTTTAAATAAACTCAACTAATTAATAAAATCACTTTACTTTAACAATTCCTTTAATTAAAGTAAATTA
>ML787663.1:1030131-1056424 GCA_009831015.1 Picea engelmannii | reverse complement strand
CAGTTCGAAGGATTTCTTGAAAACAAATTCTTCTTGCCCTCCTGGCATTCCTCTGTTCTGGTTCTTCGACCCTTGGTCACTTCTTGATGCTATGCACTCCTTGCACCTGGTCTAAGTTTCCTTTGTTCTCTCTTAACTCCTCTGAGTCAATCTGAGACTCAATTGACACACTCCTTGCGTTTGAGATGCACACCTTGCATACGAGTTTCATAAGAGAAACAATTGAAACTTATCCAGTTTCGGCATGAAATCATATGATCAACTTCTCTAACAATCATACATGAACGAAATGAAATAAATGACATACAAAGAATGCAACATTCATTCAATCACACATTAAAATGAACACATCCCAAGATTTGAGACAATTATGTCTGTTCTATTCATTCATGAAACAAATTACACTATATTTCAGTTCTTCCCTATGTCTTTATTCTACTCTATTATGATCTACTAATCACTATCTCATAATCATCCTCCTTTTACAATGCAACAACAAACTATCTAAGGATTGGCTCCACGAGCTCTCTCGTCTTGTCTGCAACCTATCCTATCAAACTCTTAGCGGTTACCTACTTTTTCCTATTACAATAACTAGCAGTTATTGCCAGATAAAAGTCAACACTCTATATCTGCAACCCCTTACAGTCTTATATGACTTTACAAACATGACATATTTAAAAATGTTGTTTCCAAAATATCTCAACAACTCGATTTAATTCTGAATTAATTAATGTTGATTTGAAACTTTGTCATGCTGAGATGTCATATATTTGCCTCCACACTTGCGTATTTGACTTTGAAGGCGATGCTCTTGCATCACAACTTCAAATGCATGCCCTAGTCTTAATTTTGAGCCAAATTTTGTGGTTCAACTTGCATAAGTTGTATTTTGTGATTTTACACTTGTCTATAAACTTATATTTACATTTTCAAACATAAACCTACCCAACGTGCATAAAGGCTAAGAATTGCATTGTAAAACCGAAGGGCCAAATTTTTAAACTTGACTATATTAAATTGCACGCCCAAAGTTGGATATGGCTCCATAATATAGGATTTAAGTTGTAAATTGATTATTAAAAGATATATATATATATATTATAACGTGTTTTCATAATTCATAGTGTATTTATACTCCAAAAATGATGATTTCTATGCACAAAGATTCATGACATTTTGATGAATCAGAGTATGGTGGGTTAGGAGAGAAACCAAGTTCAATATTGCATTAAGAGTAATAAAGTACCCTTTTGTGCAAAAATAAGTAAGAGATGCCTAGTAAAACCATCAAAATGCACAAACTGTTTGTAAAGTAACCCAATGTTGTATTATACCTTAGAATTGAGTTTTGTAAGTTGTTGGGGATGTGGTTTATCACAATATACTTTTTCATGTTTTTTATTTTGCAATTTCAAGTTTAAAAAGGGTGGTTGTGCAAAAGAGACAAAGTTTTCCGTGTAATTTGCAAGGTATAAACACTACTATGCGACTAAATGAAAATGCACGCCCAAACTTCACTGTAGCTCCAAAATTTGTTTCACAATTGATATTATATGAGAGAATGTATGAGAGTGTGAAAGGGAGTTAAGAGAGGAATATATAGAGGGTGGTAGAGAGAGAGAGGAAGACATAGATGGGGGTAGAGAGAGACAGAGATACAACTGAAGTAATTTAAATTACTTGCAATCGATATTATATGAGATAATGCGTGAGAGAGAGAGAGAGAGAGAGAGAGAGAGAGAGATGAATTAAGTTAAATTACTCACATTTGATGTTAGAGAGAGAGAGAGAGAGAGATGAATTAAGTTAAATTACTCACATTCGATGTTATATGAGAGAATGTGTGATAGTGTGAGAGGGAGGGACTAGAGTCAGAAGATAGAGAGGGGGGTAGAGAGAGAGAGGAAGACATGGAGGGGGGTAGAGAGATAGGAAGACAGAGAGCGAGGGTAGAGAGAGAGTGTGTGTTAGAGTGTGAGAGGTTGAGAGTGACATGGATACAGAGAGAGAGCGTGGGATATCAGAGGTCGTGAGTGAGATGGAGAGAGAGGGAGGGAGGAAGGGGGTACATAGAGAGGGAGGTAGATAGAGGTGAAATGGAATACCAAGGCATGTTCTATAGTGTCGTTAAAAATAAAAAATATAGATAATTTTGTTGGTTCTCTCCCTCCCTCAACTCATTCTCTCCCTCTCCCATAGCTCCTTGCATAAGAACAAACTATCTCCACTTCGGCCCTAGTAAACCCATATTTTTAAAATTTTGGTATGCTTGTTTAACCATAAACAATGTCACAACATTGTCACGCTACCATAGGCATTCACTATTCCACCCCCAAGGACACTAATCTTTTCCCACATAGGCATAGATAGGCATTACAGAAAGTATATGGTGGGCACAACATCAACGTCCTTTCGGACCTTATGTCATTACATGAATTTCATATGTAGTTGAGTCAATTTACATAGAACAACACTACTACCCAATCCAAACAGAGTCTAGGAAACTGCAACTCGTCAGCTCACACAAAATCTTGCATGTAGTTCATATAGAACTAGTAATCTCACTAGCTCACACAAGATCTAGCATCTAGTTCATACAAAACTAGTAACCTCTCCAAATCACACATAATCTGAAATCTAGTTCACACAAAACTAGTAACTCTCTAGCTCACACATAATCTGACATCTAGTTCATACAAAACTAGTAACTCGCCAACTCACATAGAATCTGGCATCTAGTTCATAAAGAACTAGTAACTTTCCAACTCACATAGAATATGGAATCTAGTTCATAAAGAACTAGTAACTTTCCATCTCATACATAATATGGAATCTAGTTCATACAGAACTAGTAACTCGCCAACTCACACAATATCTGGCATCTAGTTCATAAAGAACTAGTAACTTGCCAACTCTCACAGAATCTAACATCTAGTTCATTCAAAACTAGTAACCTTTAGTTGGCACACCATGTAACCTGTCCACAGTGACTAGGAATCTAATCACAAGGATTAGGAGATGTAGTGTGCACACACTACCTATCCATCCCAAGGCTAGGAAACACCTCCAACCACACAGGTTGGTCCTCCAGTTTTAAAAGCTGGGAAACTCACCAGCCCCAAAGGCTCGACATATGATGACCTTGTGCAAGGTCATGCTGATTGGTGCCAGAGTCAGTAATGTGCCTCTGAATGAATACTCACTGCTACTACCACACACTGATGTTGCTTCCTTGGAATCACATATGTAACTCATCACTCCCTCTTACTAGGGACGTCCTTCTGGACCACGCCAAGCTTGTCCCTGAAGTACACAAACTTCACCTTTGACAGAGGTTTGGTCAATACATCTACTATCTTCTCATCTGTAGCAACATACTAGAGATTCACTTCTCCCTTCTACACCATATCTATGATATAATGGTACCTGATATCGGTATGCTTGGACTTGTCATGAAACACAGGGTTCTCCAACAACTTCACACAACTCTAGTTATAGCACCAGATACAAGTCACATCTAACTTGAGATCAAACAATCCTGGAAGCAGCTTCTGAAGCCACACTACTTCATTGCTAGCTAAACATGTTGCTATATACTCTGCCTCATCTGTACTGAGCACCACACTAGTCTCCTTTCTGCTAAACCATGAGATCATAGTTGATCCCAATATTGAAGCAACATCCATATGTACTCTTCCGGTTTTCGACACTATCGACCCAATCTGAATCAGTATAGCCTTGCAGGTTTACCTCACAATCTGAAACATATGTGAATCCATAGTCAATTGTACCTTTCAAGTATCTCATCACATGTTTTGCTGCAATCAAGTGAACACCTCTAGGTTCAACCATATACTGACTCAATGTGTTCACCACATAACATATATCTGGCCTTGTGTTCGTTAAGTACATCAATGAACCAAGAATTTGTCTATCCATGGTGGCATCCATTGTCTCTTTAGATTCATCACCATCGGTGTAGGAAACCAATCCTAGGATCATCAAAATAATTGTCTGGCATATCCTACCTTGGGTGCCTACTTAAGCTCGTACAAATCTTTCTTCAATCTGCAGACATGAGACTCCTTCTCATGTAGCTTGTGGTTGCTCTATGTACACTTATTCTGGCTATTAGAATAGGTGTCTCATCATAATATTCTCCCTCTTGCTAGGAGAATATTTTGGACACAAGTCAAGCTTTGTACATCTCTATATTGTTATTTGCAACATGCTTGATCTTGTAGATCAACTTGGAAGTCACCACCGACTTCCCTTATGGTCTCAGAACCAAGGAAAAATCCATATCCCCGTCCTTCTGACTCGCTTCCTCCTCTGTCATTAAAACAAGAGAATATTCTCAGTAGGTGTCATATCTCCTCGAAGCTTTTGAAGCTTCGATCTAACCTCACTCATGGCACCTGTCTGTTAGTCCCGGAAGCTCTCTCCCATCCGAATATGAGGAGGAATGCTTTTTGAATGAAAGTATCTAAGCCACTAAATCTCTCTGAGGTTAGGCTCACTCTGAGTCTCCATGCTCCCTCTTAATATTGACTCCCTCTGAGTCTATATAATATCTAGAGCCATCTACTCCCTCTGTATGTGATGATCTCTTCTGAAGTCTAATCTCTTATGAATGGTCTAGGGGAGGATTCTCCTCCCTACTGGATCATAATGGTTGACTTCTCCTAAATTCTAGATCCTTCCGAGTTGGTGCTTGATGTGGCCCCCTTCCTCACCATTGGTGGAGCCATATGTTCCTTCTCATGATACGGCTCGTCGATGCCATATATCTTTGCATCCTACAAGGTGTCACATGACTATGCTGGTCTCTTCTTGGTTACTGCAATGGTTCTGGGTAGGTCCTTATGGCTCTACTAACTCTTCCTGATGATATGAAGAGTGATCAAATACACTAAAGGGATATGTTCGGTCATCTTTGGAGCCTTCTGCTCCTTACATTCAATCTCTATATGAGATAATCTATATCTTGCAAAAGTACCCTTCTTTCCAGAAGGTTTTAACTTCATCCTCTTTTTCTTTGGTAGATGGATGTATATGATCATGTATACAACTTCTTATCTAGATAGTCTACTCCATGTCTCCAACTAGAGACCATCTACTATGTTGCCTCCTGCAACCATCACTATAGCTCTCATCAGAGTTATCACCTATGACCTGCTCAGAACAAGACCAATAACAAGGGAAAACAATAGACATGAATAATATTCTTATAATAATAATAATAATAATAATAGTAATGAGAAAAATTATCATAATAGATCCTTCTTAGAGCTATCACTTGTGACCTTCCCATAACAAGAGCCAGAATAAAAATGAAATAATAAGAAATAGGAACAACACTCTTCCAGTGTTGTGACCAATCATTACTCCATGGTGACCTGCCCGATACAAGAGAAACAATAAAAAAATTAATTCCAATATAATAACATTTTCATAAGAACATGTCTATGTTAACAAGAATAAAAGACAATTTCATGGTAATCATCATAGCATTACCAAGGTGACCCGCCTAGAAGAAAAACAATAAGTATTTCCTAGAGGAGATTTTAGTTCATCTTGCAAACAAGTACAATAAGCATTCATATCAATAGTACTCACATGCTACCATGTAGTCATTGTACCTAGCAGTAATAGAACCTTTAAAAGATGTTTTCACAACTATAATGTTTACTTGTAATGTAGCAATTATCAAACTTGATATGTGAAAATTGGAAACTTATTAGTTTAATCAATCAAACTTGGAACTGGGAGTCTTATCTTCAAGAATGAGTGTTATCTTCAACAATGAGTCTTATTCTCTCCAATCTGCCCCTTGTACTAAGACAATATGATTTCTTGACAAAAATCTAAGTTAGAGAATATTATGCAATCAAAATCTAAAATCTCAACCTCAATCTATCTAATACTTTGAATAAGGTCATCTTATAAATTTAACTTTGACCAGAAATAATTATAACTTTAATAGATCAAAATGAAACCTAGATGTTAATAAGATCACAATAATTCCATAACAACTAGAGGCATATCGAAAAAATCAAACCTGGAGTGTGTTGTTCCTCTGAATATGCTGGATCTAATATCCCTCTGGATCTAGAATTGTTTCTTGGAAAAAATATCCATTGTCCTACAAATACCCTTAAGATAATGATATAGTTTAAACATATATAAGTACATACCTCTGTAAGGAGCGGAAAACAATGGCAAGAAATGATAAATCCTAAAACTTCAAAGTGGTCCAAATTGCAATTTGAAGGTAGATGGAGATGTGCTAGGGTAAGGCGCACTAGGAAAACCTTTCAACAAGAAATAACAATTTAAACATCCTTTAAACTAGTTATCAGAAAATTCAATGGATCAAAGGAACTGCAACTGGTACTACAACTGGCACTAATATTGCAACTACAACTGGCACTGCGGACCTACGGTTTTATGAGGAAACCCTAATTTTTCAATTTCAGAATTTTGAAGATCTGATTTGGGGGAAATATGTGCCCTACTCAGGAGACCTTCTTGGTGGGTTCAGTAAGTGCTCAATGATCTTGAAAATGGGGGAAATTGAGGATCTTCCTTCCCTTGGTTAGACTGTTATGAAGGAAACTAGTTCTAAAACCATGTTAAAATTTTGGTATGCTCATTTAACCACAGACAATATCACATCATTGTCACCCAACCATAGGAATTCACTATACCACCCCCTAACACACTAACCTTTTATTAGATAGAATGATTATGACAAGTCCACACTAGAACCAACAGATAAACCTTAACCAGAAACACCATTATTGCAGCAGCATCACAATACCAAGAGAACGTACCTCTACTGATAGAAGTGTACCTCAAAACTATTGTGCACTCAACCTACACGTGTCCTTCACGGTAGGTGGGTTTCTAGAATTTACGTGACGTATGTCCATCACGTAGGTAAATGTCAGAGTCCCTATTTCCTAGCAGGGAACATGACACAGGTGGGAAAATCTCGTGTCGTGTTCGAAAATACCAAAATGGGGTTGGGTCAATCATGTTTCTAGCCTCATCTGCAGTCTTGATATTCAAATCGTTTTTCTGAGAGATCAGTTGCGCCTTTTTAGATTCTTTACTTGTCTTCGCAAAAATGTGTTCCCTTTCAGCTTCATTTGAGCACTTTCTAGAACCGTGCAAATGTTTTCCATGGCCGACCCACATTCCTTGAAGTGATCCGCAATTATCTCTTTTGGCACTCTCTTTGCTTCCTGCAACTGGATGATTGTGTCTTGTGCTTCTTTGAGCTGCCTCTTGAGCCAAGTCGCATTCCCTTCTCGACCCTGTGATGCTGATGTATCGATGGTATTTTATGCCAACTTCTTTCTCAACTCCCTGTTCTCTTTGTACAACTCAACAATAGAGAGTTGTGCTTGCTTTAGCTGTTGCGATGGCTCACAAATATCCATTTCTTCAGCATCTGACCTTCTTCGCTTGGAGAAGGTTTCTCGCCTTGAACCTTTAATAGGTTCCAGCCAAATAACGTGCATGAGTAACTCCTCAATGACTGATTTTGTGCGTGAATCGCTTATGGTTTGGGCCTTTCCAATCTCTCTATTCTTCTTTGGACTGCCCCTTTTCCATGGTATCAACTATTGGGGGGATAAATCTTCCAATGTCTTTCCTTTCTCTGTAGCCCTTCCTATTTCCACCTCTTCGCTGTGAGAAGTTGATTTTCCTGTGGGTAGAGGGGTATCTCCTTTGGAATCCCTAGGGATGTCGGATGTATGCAAAAATGAATCCTAGCTCTTTCCCAGTCGCCTTAATCCCTCAACTATCAACAATTTGATTAGCGAGATATGAGATAATTTCTTCTTCGATTGGTTTTCTTCAGCTTGGACGTTATATTCCATTCCTTAGAGGCTTTGGAGCAAGAAGAAAGGAAAGTTCAACGATCTCCTTCCTATGAAATACATCAACAATATGATGTGATGCGGGTGTATTCTGTCAGACCTTCTTTCACATGTAAAATACTTTCTAATCACTCTCAGTAGTTTCTGGAAAGGCTCCTCTGTAGATATCGACTTGGAACGCCCGTTTCGACCTTCTGATTTAAGTAGTTTAGTTTGATGAATTCTTCATAGCACAACATGTCCAGAGGCATGCCTTTAGACCACCTTTCATTGTGTGGAGGGATCTCCATCGCGGCTGATAGAGTTTCCTCCATCACCTGGAATGTGATTCATGTAATAATTTCACAGAAACCGTTGAATCCGAGCGCGAACTGTTCCGCCAGTTTCACATTGTATCCTTGGATTTTATTGCAATAGGGAATGCATCCGACCTATTTGAAATATGCTCTGAAATTCGGATATTCATTTACCAATGCCAAGTTTTGAGGCTTGGACCCCACAGTTCTAGCACTTCGTGCCCCTTTCCTTATGTTCTGGGATGTCTCCATGGTGCAATGCATGTTTTTTCTACACGCATGGTAGTGAAGATGCCACCCCCTTCGTGCGACAAATGGATAATGATATTATTAGCCCATACCTATTGGAGGGGCGGTAGTGGAACTTTGCACGATAAGCGAGAATGTCTTTTGGGATTCACTGCATGGACCCTAGGCACCACGAAGACTCTTGGTGCAGGGATGGGTCGATGTTGTGACAATGATGATGACATGTTCGTCACAATAGGGGAGCACGAAGGATAATTTGGGCGTGACAAGAACTCTGAGGATGAGAGGATGACTGTGAGAGGACTTGTCATCTGAAATACTAACTGGTGACCAAATTCGAATGGATCCAAACCATGATTTAATATGGACCAAACACGACAATCTTGACCGACCTGGTTTGTGACATATCTTATGGTAATCGACTTTCCTTCAATGAGAAACTCAGGGCTTGCGGAAAAAATTACAGACGAAGCATAAAATCGGCCAGTGAATAGAATATATGCAGAGCAACTGGCATTTATAACTGGATGGGTGAGGGATGGAATCATGATGGGGGACATTGAATCCATGGTGAAGAGAAATTTTGAAGCATGCCTAAGATTTCCACAGCACATCTGCACGATGGGTACACTCTGGAGTGTGTAAATTACAAACGATAAGAGCTGCATAATATACGTGATATGAGCGTCATGATTTCTTATCCTTTCTAACTTCATAATGAGGTGATAATGGTCTTTATATCTTATGAATTGACCCTTATTATAACAACTTGCCTTGACCATTGGCACATGAGACCTCTCCTTCTGACATGACCTGACCTTTTGGGAAAATACCTTTATCCTTTACATGTGTTTGATTTTGACGTCCCTTCTCATCTCGAAGGGCCAAACTGGCCACTTGTTGACTTCAACCCATTTGTTGTTCAATACCTTACCTCACACGCTTTGACACATGGACTATGAATCAACTAAGACTAACTCTAATTGAAAAAATGATGGCACTAAAAGCTGGCTCCAATGGGGATGCTATCCTCCCAGTGAGGTGGCAAAGAACAATAGAACATGTGCCCAACCATTGGGCCTTATTTGACTTTCAGACTCTGAAACAATGGGAAAAAATCACCCTAGACCTTGTTGACATAGTTACGATCAGACTCAACATAAACTTAGGGCCTTCACTCTGGGATTCAATTTTCTACTGACATACTGAC
This sequence comes from Picea engelmannii, assembly GCA_009831015.1. Classification (NCBI taxonomy): domain Eukaryota; kingdom Viridiplantae; phylum Streptophyta; class Pinopsida; order Pinales; family Pinaceae; genus Picea; species Picea engelmannii. Next base: position 1,046,774 of record ML787663.1, on the reverse strand, counting down.
TCGAAATGACTTCTTTGAAAACAAAAAATGAAATGGATATTTACAATGACATGGAAAAATAAACTGACCATACTAAACTAGATAGTGTTTGAGGAACCTGCCATTTACAGGTCCCCCACCAGTGAGCTATCCATTAAGCTCTTGTAGCAGATATGTGTTGTTTCTATGGTACACGACGATTCTGAAATGTCCCATCCGAATATGATTGAGTTTTCCATTCTTCCCCTTGTCTTTGTTCCTCGCGTCCCACTTCAGCACCAGATCATTCACCTTGAAATCTTCCTGCTTAGAGTGCTTGTCAAAAAATTTCTTCATCCTGTCTTGGTGAAGTTGTGATCGGTTGAAAACATTCTCCCTCATATTCTGTGTGTGAATTCACTGATTTATCCTTCTCTGAGCATCATCTGGCTCAACCTCTTTCTCTTGCAGCAACTTCCTGACGGGCAATCCTAGCGAGGTAGGGAAAACTACATCTGTGCCATATACAATTTGGAATGGTGATGTGGAGATGGACTTTTTGGTAGTGATTCTGTCAGCCCACAATGTGTATATAAGATTCTTGTGCCAGGCCTTATTTTTTTCATGCAGGAGCCTTTTAATAATCCTGGCTAAGCTTTTGTTGGATGATTCTGCTAATCCATTACCCTGTGGGTAATAATCCATAGAATGTCCCACGGTTATATTGTAATCGTTACAAAAATTCTCCATTTTATTAGACTTAAATGTCATTGTGTTATCCGTAATGATCTTGATAGGGCACCTAAACCTAGACAAGATGTTGGTCTCCAGAAACCGAATGATGACTATGTTGGTAGCATGCCTCATTGGGACTGCTTCGATCCATTTGGTGAAGCAATCTATACCCGTAAGTATCCATCTGTGCTGCGCCGAGGATGGCAAATGAATCTCTCCTATAACTTCCAGGCCCCATTGCATGAACGATGCTTCAACAAATATTGGTTTCAACGATAGGGGTTGTAGATTTCTCCTTCCATCGAATATTTGACACTCGTTGAAACTGGAAACTTATTTGTATACATATGCAAAAATGTTGGACCAATAATAACCCACCCTCAAAATTTTATGCGTGGTGGTTTTCCAATAGTGATGCCCCCCATAGTCTCCTTTGTGGAATTCTTTGATAGCTCGTTCCACATCATATTCCAGTAAGAAACTTAGTAATATCCCTCCTGGATATTTCCAATACAAAGAGTTATCTAAGATGTAGAACTTAGCAACCTTCAGCTTTAAAAACCTGGCCTTGGTCTTACTTAACCCTAGAGGGGCTTGCAAATTTCTCAATATGTGAATGATGTCTGTGTACCAAGGAGAATCGATGAATTTCTAAGACACTTGTAGGGCTTCCTCTTCTTGAGGGTTCTCCAACAGATCAACAATGAAGTTTATTCCCAAAACGTCACAGTTCAACTGCACCATAAATTTTGTGAGCCCCTAATGCTTGATAAGATTTGTGGGTTTGATTTCAAGTTCTTATTCCAACATGACTGTGATCCATTTACCTCTTCTCCCCTCGGGGTCAAGATGATTTAGGATGCCTTTGGCTGAATTGCTAGGCACGTAAGAAATAACGTGAGAATGAAATATGTAAGTCCTGAAATACTTGAAGGATTTCACCAAGGCATATGCTTGTTTTTCCATGATATCATACTTCATTGGGGAGTCTCTCAGCATCCTGATGAAGTAGGCTATAGGCTTCTCAAAATTCTGGTCATCCTTCTATAATAGTACACCATCGATGGTGTGCTTTGAGGCGAAGGAGAAAAAGATAAAATCCTTTGTGAAATCTGGGCTGGCCAATACGGGAGATTTGGTCAGCGCTACCTTGATGTCTTCAAACAATATCCTAGATTCGGGGCTCCATTTGGTCTCATTACCCTTTCTGAGCATGCTTGTGATACGATTTATAATTTTAGCTAGATTCAGGATGAATTTTCTCAAGAAATTCACTTTTCCCAGGAAGGACGGTACCTCTTTCTTGCTCTGAGGAGTGTTGATCTTCAGAATTCCTTCTACCCTATTGGGATATATCTTTATAACTTCCTTTGAAATGATGTTCCCCAACATTTTCCCTTCTTGCATTCTGAAATGTGATTTTTTCGGATTCAAAGATATGTCGAACTTTCTGCATTTTTGGAAGACCTTCTTCAGATGCTCGAGATGTTGTTCGTCAGAGTCGGAGAACACTGTGATGTCATCTAGGTAGATCACGATAAATTTGTCCTTTTCCTCAAAAAACACTATATTCATATCCCTCTGGAAGGTATCTCCAGCATTCATAATACCAAAAGGCATCTTCACATACATGAACGTTCCCCATGGTGTCATGAAGGTTGTCTTTTCCCGGTAATCCAAGTGTACCATGATCTAATTGTAGCCTGAAATACCGTCCAACATGGACATATTCTGGGATCCAACTACCTTCTATAGGATGTAGTCCATCTTAGGAAGAGGGTAGTTTTCCTTGAGGGATAATCTGTTCAAGTTTTGAAAATCCACGCATAACCTTATTTCGACATTCTTCTTCCTTATAGACACAAGGTTGGAAACCCGTTTCAAAAATCTTAAAGAAACAATAATTTTGTCTTCAAAAAGTTTTTTTACGTCCTTTTCAATTAGCGACAATAGTAGGGGATTGATCCATATTAGATTTTTCTTGAAATTTTTTTGATCTTCTTTGAGAGGAATGACGTGTTGAATCACTCTAGTGTTGTAGACTTTCAGGTCCTCGTAACTCCAGGTGAAAATGTCTGGAAAGTCTTTCATGAGTTTGATGTATCTCTTCTTGATCTCTGGATTGAGCATCTTTGAAAATTTGATTATCCTTGGATTTTCCTGGGTCCCGATGTTGTAATCCTCGACATCCTCATCATTCACAGTGATCTTGGGATTTCTTTCTACATCGTTCTCTTCAAACAATTTTTCCAACAGAACCAATCCCTTGGGGATGATGTTATTTTTTAGCTACACTATGTCCCTTCCATCTATATGGTTCTGAAAGGGGTCATCGTTACTGCGCACAACTGCATTTCCATCTTCGTCACAACAACACTCATCATCGATGTTCACATTAGTGAACTCGTCGCTCATTTGGAGAAATCTCTCCACCTGTTTGTCATCTTCAAACACCTGCCAATACTTGATATTATCAGGTATCGTTAGTCTGTGTTTGACTTTGATATCATACTTTCTATTGGGGAAAATTGGAATTTTAAAAACTGAAGTCGAGGTGGCTAGAGCATCTGCAATTTGATTTTTCCCTCTTGGGATCGCTGAAAAATTATACTCTGAGAATTCTTCGAGGAGATCCAACACTAGATTCCTATATGCTCTCAATCTAGGGTTCTTATATTGGTATATACCTTTCACTTAATTTATAACGATCTCATAGTCTCCATGCACCGCTATCCTCTTTGTGCCCAACTCTTTCAAAGTTCTCAGACCCAAAATCAATGCCTCATACTCAACCATGTTATTTATGCAATCAAAGGTGAGTTTTTAAGAGAAGAGTTTTGAGCCCACCTTGGGAGGGTTTATCCATACACTAGCCCCTAATCCCTCCTTGTTGATAGCTCTGTCAAAGCTCATGTTCCACATTTCATTCTCCACGCGGTTTCTTGGGTCTGCACACTCTTCTACTCAACATGCGGCCTTATCCTCGACAGTCATGAAAGTTGTTGGCTCTTTTCCTTCAAGGCTCATGTCATTGTAAAATATAGAGGAGTCAATATCAGTGTCAATAGAGTAGATAGGATGGTTGTTCAACTGCATCTTGCTACTCACCATATACTTTAGCAAGACCTCTCTATATAGCCGTCTCTCTTGGCCGAAGACAGGGATATTGGCATACGACATATCCATCTATAGGGTTACCTTCAATTTCATGGCCCACGAACTGGATAATAACATGTCGAATTTAGGGGGTATGTCGTCCACAACCACGTCCATAACTAGATTCTTCGATGAGATTTGGGACAACGACACAACCAAATATTTGATCAGACCCAAACATTTCAATTTCCTCGAGTCGAAGGAGAAAATATCATTATAGGGCCTGGATATGTCCAAACCTAACTTGTCCATGACCACTTTTGGCATGAGATTGTGTGATGCACCAAAATCTAGCATGGCATTATGCAAATTCATGTCATGGATTTTGAGGCTGACATAGAAAGGGGGAATGTCCTTAGTATCACCCATTTCATCCACGCGTCATCCTGAATGTTCAGGATGTCGAGAGTCTCTTCCATCTTTAACATTTTAATCATCTGATCTCGATACTCTCCTTTCTTGATGAGTGCGTTGAAAGGGAAAGAGATTTTAATTTTGGCCATTTCATTTTCAAAGTTAAAGGGGGAGGGAACTATATCTACATCTTTGACGCCCATCTCCTGGCTCGCCTCCGACGCTTTCTTTAAAGACTCTTCTTTTGACTTTCTCTTTTTCATCGCGTCCTTGGCTGGGTTGTCTTTCTTTGGTTAGCTTGCGAAAGGGGTGTTCGCTTGATGTTCCTTTGCAGGATTTTTCTACTGAGGTTCTGCAGATGCCTTTCTTCTCCTGAGGTTGTATTTCTTTTGAAACTACATGATGGAATTGTGATATCCTTTCCTGAATTCCTTTGTTTTCGAAGACAATGTGTCATCAGTCTCCAACATAATACCATCATTTTCATCCATGAATTGATTGTGTTCTCCCTTCATCAAGAACATGTGTGTATCCTTGTCGTCGCAACAATGCATATAATCTTAGATCATCTGATCAAAATCTTCATTCATGTAATTGTTTTGGAACAGAGGCCTTATTTGTTGATCACTCTGGTCTCTCTTTTCCCTCTACCTGATTTGCGGGACCAGACCCCTTCTAAAATTTTGATTTCTAGGATGGAAATCATTTTGTTCTCAAGCGGTGGGCTTGTTTTCCATGGACATTCTTTCCATCAACTTGTCCATAGTCTTCATCATTAAGTCAAACTTGTCATCCGATGATCGAGAAGTCAAGGGATGCACATCTCCTTGGGGATTCTTTCTGTTTCTGTCGAAGTTCTATTTGATCTTTCTCGATGCCATCAGATTCACTTCGACTTCGATTGCATCACTCATCATAGTGCCTAAATTAGTGGATCTTCTTTCCCTCAGCATCAAGGCAAAATCGTTGTCAAAAGAGTCAGCATATCAGAGTTGCCCAGCTCCGGGAGGTGGCTGGACTTCAACGAGGATTGAGTTGTAGACCTTCATGAAACGGGTCGAGAGCTCTTGCACTGTCTCCTCTAGTGATCTCTTCATATTTTTGTACTGTGTCAGTAGTTGCAAATGATTCTTTTTGTCTCCCCATCTGGAAATGAACAACGTTTCAAATGCTGTGAAGTCAAGAATGCTTATTTCTTGAAGGGCCTTAAACCACTTCCTAACCTCCCCTGAAAGACTCTGCGCGAACAACCTCATCTTCACATAGTCATGATATACCTCTTCTAGATCAACAAAATCATTGAACCAATCCAAGTGTTTTTTGGCAGAGGTGTTTCCCTCAACATCATATAGCTTGATCCTTTGGATTTAGTTATGGGGAAAATCAATTCAGTTGGGTTGGTAGGGAAAGGGGGGAGAATCTAGCATCCATTTCTCTAGGAGGGTTTTGGATATGTGAGATGTTCTGAGCGCAGATTACGACAACTTATGGGATTTTGTTTGGTATGAGAGATCGAAACCTCTTCTCATCGAAGACTATATCATCCAAGTTGGTTTCTGATTTAGACCTGAACAGGGCTTGTTCGAACATGGTGTCGAAATCAAGGTCATAAATTATTTGTACACCGTCTTTGCGTAAGGATAAGCTTATGTCCAGGTAATAGAATGGGTCTGGAGCCTGCTCCTTTTTCCTACGCAGAAGTTTCTCGGGATCATACACAGGTGCTACAGGGTTAGGGTCAGGATTGACTCTAGTATAAACTGTCTTTGGAACTAGTATTTCCGAGTTGCACTACTCTATGCTACTGGTCTCTTTTTACTAGTGTCTCCAGGGTAAAGGTTTCAACCAATATAGGCATTTGGCCCACTATTACCCTCAGGGGTCAAAACTATAGCTTTAGTCATTCTCCCAGGGAAAAATTTATTCAATTTCATCCTCGACAACAACGCAAAAATGTTATCACTCTATGAAGTCGCTTGGCTGAGAAAACAAATGAAAGAGGTAACCTACAAACCAACTTTAAGGCCGGAAACTAGCCTTTATGACCTAGAGAGGGCTCTCTCTGAGACTTCTTCTCTATACAGGTTATGGATTTGAATTGTCGACGAGATTTATCAGGTTTGTACAATATTTTCTGGTTTTATTTGCAAGAGAATGCAAAACCTTGGGCCATGGAGGAAATTCCATAAAACGAGAGAGATGAGTGAATTGGTGACTAAAACTTGAGAGGATAAAGGCTAAGTAGGAAACGATCTTTTAGTTTGAATTCGTTGTGTGTGGCGAGAGAAAAATACATAAAGAAACTCAGAGCACCACTGGAGATGAATTATGAATTTACTTAGAAGAAAGCACAGTCGTTTAAATGGAGAAATCTAGAGCACCACACAATGAATTCCAGGTTTGTGAAACGTTTCAATTTAGACAAAATACAGACATGAATATAAAGAACACAAGAAGCAAGTACATAAGACATATCACAATACATCTAACCACTGCCATTAGAATATTTTCATCAAAGTATCAGGACCTTTGCATTAAACTTCAATCGGTTTCGAAAGTTACATTCAATAGTCACTGTCTAGATTGCTTTGCCAACCAACTTGGCTTACATTGAAAAGATGCAATATATAGAAATATATGTTTTTCTTGGGTTGTCATGCCCCCCAACTACTATCCCTAGAAATTAGGCTCTGATTATTCTCTGCCATATTATTCTTCGGATGGCACTTTACTAAGAATAGAAACTTGACTCTACCCAATCATACAATAACCGACATCCTTTCCATGAAAGTTCGGTCATCAACAAGATTCCATTGTTAAGAAGTTATGTGTCAGTGCTTCTCCTTTGATAGGTTATCTAGGCGATCAAGCGCTTTGTCAGACTCCTACCACTGAGTGCAACAACTTTGATTTCTGTCACGCGATCATTGGTTGAGGTGTGCATGTGGCGGGTAAACACGGGCTGTCATTGGTGTTTCCATGATGATGACGTCGGTCAAGTGACAATGCATTTCTTCAAAACTATTGTGCGCTCAACCTACACTTGTCCTTCACGGTAGGTGGGTTTCCATAATTTTCACGATGTATGTCCATCGTGTGGGTACATGTCAAAGTCCCTATTTCCCGATAGGGAACAAGACACGGGGAAAAAAATCTCGCACTGCGTTCGAAAATACCAAAATGGGGTCGGGTCAATCATCTTTTTGGCCTCATCTGCAGTCTTGATATTCGAAGTGTTTTCCTGAGAGACCAATTGTGCCTTTTCAGATTCTTTACTTGTGTTCGAAAAACCGCATTCCCTTTCATCTTTGTTTGAGCACTAGCTAGAACCATGCAGATGTTTTCCATGGCCGACCCACATCCCCTGAAGTGCTCCACAATTCTCTCTTCTGACACTCTATCTACTTCACACAATTGGATGATCGTGTCTTGCGCTTCTCTAAGCTACCTCTTTAGCCAAGTCACATTCCCTTCTCAGCCTTGTGATGTTGATGTCTCGAAGGTCTTTTCTGCCAACTAATTTCTCAACTCCCTCTTCTCTTGGTACAACTCAACAATAGTGAGTTTCCCTTGCTTTAGTTGTTGAGACAACTCACAGATATCCATTTCTTCAGCATCCGACCTTCTCCACCTGGAGCAGGTTTCTCTGCTTGAACCTTTGATAGGTTTCAGTCGAATAGCGCAAATGAGTAACTCCTTATTGATCGATTTTTCATGCGGCTCGCTTGGGGTTTGGGCCTCTCCAGTCTCTCTGTTCTTCCTTGGCCTGCCCCTTTTACGGGGTATCGACTGTTGGGGGAATAAGGCTTCCAATGTCTTTCCTTTCTCTACAACCCTTCCTATTTCTTCCTCTGTGCTATGAGATGTTTATTTTCCCGTGGGTAGAGGGGGATCTCCTTTGGGATCCCTAGGGATGTCGGCTGTAAGAAGAAACAAATCCCAGCTTTTTCCCAGTCACCTCAATTCCTCAACTATAAACAATTTGATTAGCGAGATATGAGATAAGTTCTTCTTCAGCTGGTTTGCTTAAGCTTGGACGCTATCTACCATTCCTCAGAGGCTTTGGTGAAATAATAAAGTCAGATTCAATGGTCTCCTTCCTGTGAAATGCATCAACAATCTGATGTGATGTGGGTGTATTCTTTCAGACCTTCTTTCAAAGGTGAAATACTTTCTAATCACTCTCAGGAGTTTCTGAAAAGTCTCTTGTAGATATCGACTTGGAACACTCGTTTCGACCTTCTTGTTTAACAAATTTGGTTTGATGAATTCTTTGTAGCACAACATGTCCAAAGGCATGCCTTTAGACTGTATTTCACCTCATGGAGAGATCTCCATTGCGACTGACAGACTTTCATCCGTCACCTGGAATGTGATTCCTACAATAACCATGTAGAAACCGTTGAATTTGAGCGTGAATTGTTCCGCCAGTTTCACATTATATCCTTGGATTTTCTTGCAATAGGGAATGCATCCGACCTGTTCGAAAGATGCTTTGACATTCAAATCTTCATTTACCAATGCCAAGTTTTGAGGCTTGGACCCCATATTTTTTCCACTTTGTGCCCCTTTCCTTATGTTCTGGGATGTCGCCATGGTGTAATGTGTGTTTGTTCTATGCGCGCGGTAGTGAAGATGCCACCCCCTTTGCGAGGAAAATGGATAACGATATTTTTAGCCCAAACCTATTGGAGGGGCGATAGTGAAACTTTGCATGATAAGAGAGAATTTATTTGGAGATTCACAGTGTGGATCCCATGCGCCATGAAGACTCTTGGTGCGGGGATGGTTCGGTGTTGTGACAATGACGATGACAGGTCCTTCGCAATAGGGGAGTGCGAAGGAGAATTTGGGCGTGACAAAAACTCTGAGGATGAGAGGATGAATGTGAGAGGACTTGTTGTATGAAAGACTAACTGGTGACCAACTTAGACTGGCTCTGAAACATGATTTAATATGGACCAAACGCGACAATCTCGACCAACTCAGTTTCTAACATAGCTAATGGTAATCGGCTTTCCCGCAATGAGAAACTCTAGGCTTGTGAAAAAAATTACAGATGATGCATAAACTCGATTGGTGAATAGAATATATGAAGAGCAACTGGCATTTATAACTAGACGGATGAGGGATGGAATCATGATGGGGGACACAAAATCCATGGTGAAGATAAGTTTTGAAGTAGGCCGAAGATTTTCACAGCACATTCGTGCGACGGGTACACTCTGGAGTGTGTAAAGTACATATGATAAGAGCTGCAGAGTATACGTGATATGAGCGCCATGATTTCTTATCATTTGTGACTTTATAATGAGGTGAAATGGTAATTATATATGTCTATGTGACCCTTATTATAAAAAAATTCCTCAACCTTTGGCACGTAAGACCTCCCCTTCTGACGAGAACTGAACTTTTGGGAAAAGACATTTATCCTTTACACATGTTTGATTCGGATGTCCCTTCTCGACTCCAAGGGCCAAATCAACCACTTGCTGACTTCGACCCATTCCTTGTTTGGTACCTAACCTCACATGCTTTGACACACAAAATATGACTTGACTAAGACTGACTCTAATTGAAAAAATGACGGTGCTAACACCCCGAGCACCTTAACCTTGACAGATAGAATAATTGTGGAAGCAATCCAATGTCTAACCAAGGTAGCACACCTTTCTCCAAGGCTAGAACACCAAGCAAGAATAACCATAGACCAAGCAGAAAGTCCAAACCATAACCAAGAAAAAGTCCAAGCCAAAACTGAAATGCCAGTTGCAGTTCCTCTCTAGACTTTCACACCACTGGTCTTATGTAGTTGTGAGAGTGAGTATAAAAAATGAGCTCTAGCGACCTCTATTTATACTACTCTATCTCACTTGATTGGGTCAAATTCTCTTTTTGGAGGCTAATAACTCAATATTAAATATTCTCTTGAGTCAACTTGTCTCCTAGGTTTATTATCCAACATTTTAGGGTTTCTCTTGCTTCTCAAAATATTCTAGTCTTGTCAAAGGTTACGTGTGGAGGTTAATACCTCCCATAGCTACAAAAATATCAACACTCCCTCCTAGTTGGGGAGGTATTAAAGGAAATGGTCTTGAGCATAAAAATAACATTCAATCGGTAGCATCATCATAGCCACACATGCTATCTCTTGATCAAATCATGAGCACCATCATCACTATCCAACTAGATAGTCTCCATGGCAATCAAAACAATGCCATCGAATAGAACACAACTGTGTCTATTCATATTAGTATATAACTACTATCCAGTGGTACACAACCACTCTCAGTGGCACACTGCTACTAACTAGTGAAATACAATCACTACCAATGGATCACATCCACCACAGTAGCATGCAACTACCGTCCAGAGACATAGAGTCTCTACAACAATCATATCATCTGATATCAACCTGGATAAACAATATCATGATACAAACTAATTTATCTGGGCCATTATTCCACTCACATCTGTGAGATCTGGAAGAGCATATGCCCTCATAAAGTAAAACATCATCCATGGGCTATCGAGACTATTCTTCCCAAGCACAGAAGAATAACTATCATTGATTTATGAGCCTAGACCATTCACCTAACTGGGCCATTCCTATGAATCTAATCATAGTGGAACCTGGAGAGAATGAGTCTTCCCTAGGGAATGGCTATCCAGACCATTTCCTATGGAAATGACTATCCTGCACCAACCTCCAAAACAGACCATTCTTCAAAACTTCTCACAACCGTGAACTTCGAAAGAATGACTTCTCAACGAGGCAGACCATTCTACTTGACCACTACACAGAGTGACTGCCAAGAAGAATGACTATCCTAGACCATTCCTCCACATTGGCCATGTTATCCTTGATTTCTAGGGATAACTAGGAGATCATGTCTCGAGGCCCACAGGTCCTAGACATGGAGTACCAAAAGCGGGATTGACCTGAGAATGGCCTTGCAAGGCCCATCTTTCTTCTTCTCCATCAAACATGTCCTGTCAGCAACAACAACATCCATCACCTTCGGCTTGGACTTGTATCAGAGAAAACTCTTGCTCCATGAGGTAATTGGTCCAGGTATCATGGTATGTGTCATGCTTGATCATTATAACTCTCAGATATATGCATCAGATTCCTTTCATTTCTGACGACTACTTGGATCTTACACTAACCCACTTGACCATGGTTGGGGAAATTAACGGGGTACCCTAGCAAGCTTGTATCCATAGGTTTTGGTCAGCCACCAAGGGGGACTTTGAAGAGCCATCGTCCGCTCCCACCATATTATCATTTTACATATTATCTCCCATTCATCTATCCCATTCCCCTAGTCCAGACATTAGGATGACCTATTTTTGGGGTTACACTTTATCCTGTGGGAAGAAGGGGCTAAAGGCCCAGGGAGTAAAAGCAGTTGGTAAGAGATAAAAGCCCTAAAATAAAACCTAGAGATGCCTCACCCAGGGATCCTCGAGAAGGCAATAAAAATCCTCTCGATAAGAAATATGAGGGACCCTAAGAAAAAATACAAAACAATACCTAGCCAAGAGGATGGGGGGTCTCATCACGAGCCAACCCATTATGTTCATAGGTACCTAGCAGTATGACAGTGCCATTATCTGGTTACCACGCCAGGGAAGTAACCTTTGGTTGCATGGCCAAGGGAAAGGGGGTCTCATAACGAGCCAACCTTATCATTTATGTGAAAGTACTCGTGGGTAACACTGTCAGCTCTGGTCACCATGCCAAGGCAATTTCCTCTAGTTAGACCTTAAAATAAAAGAAATAATAAAGGAAATAAAGGGCTTGGAAAGAATTGCATCCATGATAGGTACAACTCGCCTCCTACAAAGGCATCCAAGGATAATATCCACCCCTGGTTTTCACTATGTCTGGTAATCCTTAGACCACACCACCTCGTATTACATGGCTTGGATGATATCCTTTGGGAACTTTCCTTTTCTTATGGATCCTGGCCCAATAGGTTACCTTGTCTTTTTCTTCATCTTTGTATAGTAGGTCAATGTAATTTCTTTGAGCTATTGGATGATATGCTAGGGGTTTTATGCATGCATTTGATAAAATTAATGATGAAATATGATTGACATTGTTATGATCCCAATGACTAATGAGCCCATGGAGGGTGAAATTTTTGATATGCAGGACCATACCCGACGGACAGGTACCAGGTGGACTAGTACACATGGGGAGATGATCAATTCGGACCTCCATGGGGCTGAAGAGCCCATCAAATGGTTGTCGAGACCTCATTAGGGGCAGAGACAAGACAATGATTGATCGAGCATTTGCACGAGAGAAGAAGAAGGACGTTTTCATCCAAGATGCCTTGGTTGAGCCCAACCCTAGGGGGTTGACCCACTACAGGTGGAATGTGTCCCTCTATTGACCAGGACGTCCTCTAGAGATCCTTGACGTCACCTCCAGTGTGTGACAGCTATGGAGGGCAGTTTGGCACGTGTGGCAGAGTTTGGAGGCCCAGAGAGGGCCAACATTTGTCTTCTAGTGCTGAGATTTTCCCTAAAAAGGCCCTCAGAGGGGCTAGACGTCCTGCTTACTGCTCATTTAGGGTTTTATTTAGCAGTTAAATGTAAAACAATATGATTTTTAGTAGTCAGCCTTGTCGATTGTTTTAATGACCTAATTTTTTAATTAAGGGTCATTGGATGATATAAATTGAGGATGTTTTCCCTCATTTTAATAGAACACACTTCACTCACACAAGTGAGATATTATTTTTGCGCCCTAGTAGGGTAGATTTGTTGTCTAAAGTGAGGCACACTTGCTATTGGAAGGATATTTTTGGCATTTATGGAATTTCTCTCAAGGAAGGTTTACAACTAGGGTTTTCTTGTGTTTTTCTTCATGACATGTAAGTAAATTTTCTAGCAAAACTTCTTAAGTGAATGGTTGTAGGTATAATTTCTTGCATTTGCTTATTGTATTGCTGATTTAAAACCCTAGGTAACAAACACACAATTAGGTTATTGTTACATGTTCCCTTGTTGAGAAATATTTTTCAGTTATTGAAGAAAAGAGATAGAGCCTAGCCGTTGCTACACTTGTCTTCTTTCTTCTGAGCTAGCGTTGAAGTCTATAAGTTGAAAAGAGGAGACGTTCTAGGCTTAGATTGCCTACACATAGGGTTTTCACCTTCTAGGGTTTGAAAAGCCTTGTTATTGCAACACTTTCTCCCTTAGATTTATGCTTTAGGCTAGCTGTTTTGCCAAGTTAATTTAGAGAAGGGGGAAAGAGCACGAGGCCTTTCTTAAGCAACACCAGAGTGAGCCTTTTTCCCCTAGGGTTTTGATTCTAGGGCCTTGCCTTTGCAGTACCATAGAACCCTACCTTCTAGTCTCTGAATTATCATCCTTCCAAGATCTTGTGCCCTTATCTTTGACTCCATTTACCCTAAGGCATTGATTTGATCTCCAACGTTGAAGCTTTAGTGTGCAAAACTACCTTTAAAACTTTAAATTCTGAAACCCTAACTAACATTGCTAACCTAATTAAGGCTGACGTCATAGTTGAATATCTCATCTTGACCCAACAAAAGTATAATATAAGTAATTAAATGATGATTTGAAGCATTTATTGAGTAAATGGTTGATTGAACATATTGTTGTCTTAGTCATCTTGGTAGATATTGATGAATTGATAATCTTTCATAGCTAATTGACACAACGTTGACTTCATTCTATATATATTGCTTTAAAATTGTTTATTGAATAATATCAGATATTCAAATAAGTACTAACCCTTTGAGTTATAGCCTGCAAATATATATATTGTGTTTCTATTGTCTTGTTCTGGGCAGGTGTTTTCAATAGGGCATACACTTCTTTTATTGGCTGATCAGTCGGGCTATCTAACATTGGTGGTAACCTGTGAGGAGGGAACTCTAAAACCTGACCTTGTATATTCTGCCTCTTCAAACCCCAGGTTACCAAGGACGTGTCCCTTGGGATAACCTCCCTAAATAGAAAGAACCTCCCCATCGAGGTGACATTGGGTGGGCAAGGTTCCCGTTGTGCCTGTTTTTCCTCTATCCTTTAGCCTGTGACCTAAACTACAAAGTGTGCGATAACATTTTGGCGTCGTTGCCGGGGAACACTGAGTCAATATTCCTCAACAACAAATATTTTGGTAAGACTTGCCTCAAAGACCTTTTCTCTTACAAGCTTACCTGGCGACTCCACTAGAATTTATTCCCCTATTCTTTGATAGTTTCAGGAAAACTATCTGGCAACTCCACAAACCAAAAGGAGATTCAATAATCCTCCTTTAGCTTTCAGAAGGAAGCCTCCTTTAAATTCATCTGTTGTCAAGTCACTTTTTGTAAAGAGACTTCCTTTAAACATGTCTACCTCTTAGACTGGCACTACAAACCTAGTGAACAATCAAAGACAATGGTCATCTACTTTGTTCAAGCCATTAGACATGTCAGCCATACTTGGCTACCCTAGGCAAATGCCACCTAAGTATGAAAAGGGGTTGCCTAAGTTTATCGACACTGATGCCACTAGTGCCGAAGAGCATATGAGTAACTTTTGGGCATTTTTTCAGCTTCACCCGATTAGTGATGATGCTGAGGACTTGGTTATGAAGTTATTCTCTTCTACCCTTTATGATGTTGCAAGATGTTGGTATCTCAGCCTTCCTGATGGAAGCATCAAAACCATGGATAGACTTGAGAAAATCTTCCTCAGAAGGTGGAGCATCAAAGAAGACCCTAATATGATGCTCACTTGACTAAATAGCCTTGCCAAGCATGAGAATGAGTCTATTTGGTAATTTCACACTAGATTCGAAGCATTACTCCAACGAATTCCCCCAAGCCATCATCCGAAAGATGATTATCTTGTTCACATTTATACCAGATCTTTCAGTGGCCAATTGGGGTATCTTCTTAGAGACAAAGACCCTCAATCCATTCAAGAAGCCCAAGAACTCGCTACCAAGATAGAAGGAAATATCCTTTCATCCAAGATTGAGCCCTTTCCTAACCCTAGGGGGAGAATAGACACCAAGCAGAAAGTGGTACACAATGTTGAGCCCACTTCAGATCTTTGTACCAGTATCAGTAAGCTACAAGCTTCCGTGGATATCATCATGAAGAATCAAGAAGAAATGATGAACTGGATCGTTAGACTTGAAATGTCCCAGACCTAGGCACCTAGACCTCCATTCAAAGGGTATTTCTAGAAAGGGAACCAAACCTACAAGCCAAAGAATGAAAATGAATTTCCAAATACGCTGGCCCCTACAAACATCATTGATGAAAATCCTTGGTGCCTGGAATGCAGTGAAGCACATTGGGAGAATGAATGTCCTTATAACGCCAACCAACAACAAGTCAAAAATCTAGACTGCTTTATGAATCTTCCTCAGATAAATATCACGGATGTGGAACATCAGCAGGCCCTGAAAGAAGAAGCAAGAGAAAAAAGAATGGAAATAATAAACAACTTGGACCAGGAATAATGAGAAAAGCTAAAAAATCAAGAAGTCCAAGTATACCGGATAAAGAATCCAAAACAACCTACCACTGATCAGCCGAAATTTCCTGAGGTTCTTCCTCCCAAGACATCTAAAACTGATAAGGTGACCCTTGATTTTGACTTTGAAGGAGCCTTGTCAAAGATGCATGTAAACGTTCCCTTAAAAGAAGCAATTAAGATCCCCTCTATTAAAGAATGATTTAATACCTTCTTTTAAGGAACAACTAAGCCTATGTACCCCCCAATTATGTTGCAAGCTTAACACTTTAGGATCCAGTATGGTGAAAACACACCTTTCTTCATGACTCTTATGATGAATAACAAATGCCTTAACAATTGCATGTTGGATACTGGTGTTGGTGCAAATATGATGTCTCTTAAAGTCATGCAGCAGATGGGCTTGAAGGTCAATAGGCCTTACAGAAATGTGTGTGGATTTGAATCCAAAGCAATTCCCACACATGGTGTGGTTGAAAATGTAGAAGTACAATTGAAATAATCCCCCGAGAAGACAGTCCACATAGATATTATAGTTGTTGATGTCTCGGACGTGTGGGGAATGTTGTTGTCTAGGAAGTTTGGTGCAATGATAGGCGGGTCCCTTGAAATGGATCTCACCTTTTTGCGGTTACCTTTGAAAGATGGGACAACTGGACATTTACTCAATGTGCCAATAACTGGAAATCATGTACAAGATGTCGTTCCTTCCGTAAATGAAGCGCAGAAAGATGTGATACAAACTCTTCAAGAATACTCTCTAGAAGATATGCCCTTTGCAAGAGAGGAAGAGTTTGACCAGATTGAGTGGCCCAAGAAAGAAGAATACCAACAACTCCTAGATGAGTTTCAGAACAAAGAGGTTGGGATGGTAAAGATATTAAAAAGGAAAAAGGATGAAGAGGACGTGCAAATTCATCCATCCC
>ML787663.1:1006642-1030021 GCA_009831015.1 Picea engelmannii | reverse complement strand
GGGGGGGGGGGGGGGGGGGCAATACCACCCCACCTTTTTTATTGATGCCCTTTTTGAGTGTGAGTAGGTCTATAGGTTTATGCTAGAGATGTTGAGGTTATCATGCGCTCTATGGTGAGCACATGTCCCCGAGTTGGAGCCAGATGTTATACCCTATTTCTAGGGATAACTAGGAGATCGTGTCTCGAGGCCCACAGGTCCTAGACATGGAGTACCAAGAGTAGGATTGACCTGAGCATGGCCCTAGAGGGCCCATCTTTCTTCTTCTCCATCAGACATGTCCTATTAGCAACAACAACATCCATCACCTTTGGCTTGGACTTGTATCAGAGAAGACTCTTACTCCATGAGGTAATTGGTCCAGGTATCATGGTATGTGTCATGTTTGATCATTATAACTCTCAGATATATGCATCAGATTCCTTTCATTTCTGACGACTGCTTGGATCTTACACTAACCCACTTGACCATGGTTGGGGAAATTAACGGGGTGCCCTAGCAAGCTTGTATCGATAGGTTTTGGTCAGCCACCAAGGGGGACTTTCAAGAGCCATCCTCCACTCCCACCATATTATCATTTTACATCTTATCTCCCATTCATCTATCCCATTCCCCTAGTCCGAGCATTAGGATGACCTATTTGTGGGGTTACACTTTATCCCATGGAAAGAAGGGGCTAAAGGCCCAGGGGGTAAAAGCAGCTGGTAAGAGATAAAATCCATAAAATAAAACCTAGAGATGCCTCGCCCAGGGATCCCTGAGAAGGAAATAAAAAGCCTCTCGATAAAAAATAGGAGGGACCCTAAGAAAACATACAAAACAAGACCTAGCCAAAAGGATGGGGGGTCTCATCACGAGCCAGCCCATTACGTTCATAGGTACTTAGCAGTATGACAGTGCCATTATCTGGTTACCACGCTAGGGTAGTGACCTTTGGTTGCCTTGCCAAGGGAAAGGGGGTCTCATCACGAGCCAACCTTATCATTTATGTGAAAGTACTAGTGGGTAACACTATCAGCTTTGGTCACCACGCCAAGGTAGTGTCCTCTAGTTAGACCTTAAAATAAAAGAAAGAATAAAGGCAATAAAGGGCTTAGAAAGAATTGAATCCGTGACAGGTACAACTCACCTCCTACAAAGGCATCCATGGATAATATCCATCCCTGGTTTTCACTATGTCTGGGCATCCTTAGAGCACACCACCTCGTATTACATGGCTTGGATGATATCCTTTGGGAACTTTCCTTTTCTTATTTATGCTGGCCCAATAGGTTACCTTGTATTTTTCTTCATCTTTGTATGGTAGGTCAGTGTAATTTCTTTGAGCTATTAGATGATATGCTAGGGGTTTTATGCATGCATTTGATAAAATTAATGATGAAATATGATTGACATTGATATGATCCCAAGGACTAATGAGCCCATGGAGGGCGAAGTTTTTGATGTGCAGGACCATACCCGACAAACAGGTACTAGGTGGACCGGTACACATGGGGAGATGATCAGTTCGGACCTCCATGGGGATGAAGAGCCCATCAGATGGTTGTTGGGACCTCATCAGGGGCAGAGACAGGACAATGATTGATCGAGCATTTGCATGAGAGAAGAAGAAGGACGTTTTCATCCAGGACGCCTTGGTTGAGCCCAACCCTAGGGAGTTTACCCACTGCAGGTGGAACGTGTCCCTTTGTTGACCAAGACGTCCTCCAGAGATCCTTGACGTCACCTCCAGTGTGTTTGGCACGTGTGTCAGAGTTTGGAGGCCCATAGAGGGCCAAGGTTTGTCTTCTAGTGCTGAGATTTTCCCTAAAAAGGGCCAACGTCTCCCTCAAAGGGGCTAGACGTCCTGCTTACTGCTCATTTAGGGTTTTATTTAGCAATTAAATGTAAAACAGTATGATTTTTAGTATTCAGCTTTGTCGGTTGTTTTAATGATCTAATTTTTTAATTAAGGGTCATTGGATGATATAAATTGAGGATGTTTTCCCTCATTTTAACAGAACACACTTCACTCACACAAGTGAGATCTGATTTTTGCGCCCTACTATGGTAGATTTGTTGTCTAAAGTGAGGCGCACTTGCTATTGGAAGGATATTTTTGGCATTTATGGCATTTCTCTCAAGGAAGGTTTACAACTAGGGTTTGCTTGTGCTTTTCTCCATGACATGTAAGTAAATTTTCTTGCAAAACTTCTTAAGTGAATGGTTGTAGGTATAATTTCTTGCATTTTCTTATTGTATTGTTGATTTAAAACACTAGGTAACAAGCACACAAGAAGGTTATTGTTACATGTCCCCTTGTTGAGAAATATTTTTTAGCCATTGAAGAAAAGAGATAGAGCCTAGCCGTTGCTACACTTGTCTTATTTCTTCTGAGCTAGCGTTGAAGTCTATAAGTTGAAAAGAGGAGATGTCCTAGGCCTAGATTGCCTACACCTAGGGTTTTCACCTTCTAGGGTTCGAAAAGCCTTGTTATTGCAACACTTTCTCCCTTAGATTTATGCTTTAGGCTAGCCATTTTGCCAAGTTAATTTAGAGAAGGAGGAAAGAGCATGAGGCCTTGCATAAGCAACACCAGAGTGAGTCTTTTTCCCCTAGGGCCCTGCCTTTGCAGCACCATAGAACCCTACCTTCTAGTCTCTAAATTATCATCCTTCCGAGACCTTGTGCCCTTATCTTTGACTCCATTTACCCTAAGGCAATGATTTGATCTCCAACGTTGAAGCTTTAGTGTGCAAAACTACCTTTAAAACTTTAAATTCTGAAACCCTAACTAACATTGCTAACCTAATTAAGGTTGACGTCATAGTTGAATATCTCATCTTGACCCAGAAAAAGTATAATATAAGTAATTAAATGATGATTTGAAGCATTAATTGAGTAAATGGTTGATTGAACATATTGTTGGCTTAGTCATCTTGGTAGATATTGATGAACTGATAATCTTTCATAGCTAATTGACACAACGTTGACTTCATTCTATATCTATTGCTTTACAATTGCTTATTGAATAAGATCAGATAGTCAAAGAAGTACTAACCTTTTGAGTTATAGCCTGCAAATATATATATTGTGTTGCTATTGTCTTGTTCTGGGCAGGTGTTTTTAACAGGGCATACACTTCTTTTATTGGCTGATCAACCGAACTATCTAACATTGGTGGTAACCTGTGAGGAGGGAACTCTAAAACCTGACCTTGTATCTTCTGCCTCTTCAAACCCCAGGTTACCAGGGACGTCTCCCTTGGGCTAACCTCCCTAAATAGAAAAAACCTCCCCATCGAGGTGACATTGGGTGGGGAAGGTTCCTGTTGTGCCAGTTTGTCCTCTATCCTTTAGCCTGTGACCTAAACTACAAACTGTGCGATAACATTTTGGCACTGTTGTTGGGGAACACTGAGTCAATCTTCCTCAACAACAAATCTTTTGGTAAGCCTTGCCTCAAAGAAATTTTCTCTTACAAGCTTACCTGGCGACTCCACTAGACTTTATTCCCCTATTCTTTGATAGTTTCAGGAAAACTATCTGGTGACTCCACAAACCAAAAGGAGATTCAATAATCCTCCTTTAGCTTTCAGAAGGAAGCCTCCTTTAAATTCACCTGTTGTCAAGTCACTTTTTGGAAAGAGACTTCCATTAAACATGTCTACCTCTCAGACCGACACTACAATCCCAGTGAACAATCAAAGACAATGGTCATCTACTTTGTTCAATCCATTAGACATGTCAGCCATACCTGGCTACCCTAGGAAAATGCCACCTAAGTATGAAAAGTGGTTGCCTAAGTTTACCGGCACTGATGCCACTAGTGCTGAAGAGCATATGAGTAACTTTTGGGAATTTTTTTAGCTTCACCCCATTAGTGATGATGCTGAGGACTTGGTTATGAAGTTATTCTCTACTACCCTTTATGATGTTGCAAGACGTTGGTATCTTAGCCTTTCTGATGGAAGCATTGAAACCATGGATGGACTTGAGCAAATCTTCCTCTTAAGGTGGAGCATCAAAGAAGACCCTAACATGTTTCTCACTCGACTAAATAGCCTTGCCAAGCATGAGAATGAGTCTATTCAGGAATTTCACACCAGATTCGAAGCATTACTCCAATGAATTCCCCCAAGACATCATCCGAAAGATGATTATCTTGTTCACATTTATACTAGATCTTTCAGTGGGCAATTGGGGTATCTTCTTAGAGACAAAGACCCTCAATCTATTCAAGAAGCCCAAGAGTTCACTACCAAGATAGAAGGAAATCTCCTTTCATCCAAAATTGAGCCCTTTGCTAACCCTAGGGGGAGAATAGACACCAAGTATAAAGTGGTACACAATGCTACTTCAGAACTCTACACCAGTATCAGTATGCTACAAGATTCCGTGGATAGCATCATGAAGAATCAAGAAGAAATGATGAACCGGATCATTAGACTTGAAAATTCCCAGACCTAGGCACCTGGACCTCCATTCAAAGGGAAATTCCAGAAAGGGAACCAAACCTACAATCCAAAGAATGAAAATGAAGTTCCAAATACTCTGGCCCCTACAAACGTCATTGTTGAAAATACTTGGTGCCTGGAATGTAGTGAAGCACATTGGGAAAATGAATTTCCTTATAATGCCAGCCAACAACAAGTCAACAATATGGACTACTTTATGAATCTTCCTCAGATAAATATCATGGATGTGGAACATCAACAGGCCCTGAAGCAAGCAGCAAGAGAAACAAGAATGGAAATAATAAACAACTTGGACTAGGAATCACGAGAAAAGATAAAAAAGAAAGAAGTCCATGTATACCGGAGAAAGAATCCAAAACAACCTACCACTGATCAGCCGAAATCTCCCGAGGTTCTTCCTCCCAAGACATCTAAAACTAATAAGGTGACCCTTGAAGGAGCCTTGTCAAAGATGCATGTAAACGTTCCCTTAAAAAAAGCAATTAAGATCCCCTCTATCAAAGAATGCTTTAATACCTTCTTTTCGGGAACAACTGAGCCTATGGATCCCCCAATTATGTTGCAAGTTGATCACTTCAGGATCCAGTATGGTGAAAACACACCTTTCTTCATGACTCTTATGATGAACAACAAATACCTTAACAATTGCATGCTGGATACTAGTGTTGGTGCAAATATGATGTCTCTTAAAGTCATGCAGTAGATGGGCTTGAAGGTCACTAGGCCTTATAGAAATGTGTGTGGATTTGAATCCAAAGCAATACCCACACATGGTGTGGTTGAAAATGTCGAAGTACAATTGAAATAATTCCCCGAGAAGATAGTCCGCATAGATATTATAGTGGTTGATGTCCCAAACGTGTGGGGAATGTTGTTGTCTAGGAAGTTTGGTGTAATGATAGGCGGGTCCCTTGAAACGGATCCTACCTTTTTGCGGTTACCTTTGAAAGATGGGACAACTAGACATTTACTCAATGTGCCAATAACTGGAAATCATGTACAAGTTGTCGTTCCTTCCGTATATGAGGTGCAGAAAGATGTGATATAAACTCTTCAAGAATATTCTTCAGAAGATATGCCCTTTGCAATAGAGGAAGAGTTTGACCGGATTGAGTGGCCCAAGAAAGAAGAATACCAACAACTCCTAGATGAGTTTCAGAACAAAGAGGTTGGGACGGTAAAGATATTAAAAAGGAAAAAGGATGAAGAGGACGTGCAAATTCATCCATCCCAACAAGAAGTTTTTACACCAGAAGCCCACCCACCTCCCTCAGTACAATACACCAGGGTTGTTCAAGGAACAACCAAACAAAAAATCCAAAAATACAAGGAGGGAGATTTGGTATGGATGTGGGATACTCAGAAAGGAGAGCCAACTAATGTGAAAGGAAATACGCAATCATGGCTCGGACCTTTCAAAGTCGGAATGGAATAAGTTGATAACTCGTACTATTTGTCCACTTTGGAAGGAATAAGGTGCCCATTACCCATTAACGGATGCCTCCTCAAACCCCACCAAGGTGGTGGGACATGACTGTACAGGTAAGTATAAGTAGGTAGGAATTTTCCGTGTATTATACCATCTGCATTTCATGTTAGTTTGTTTCCTCACATGCATATTGATTGCTTTATTTCATATACATATATGTTATATTTGTGGGGTGGAAATACCACCCCACCTTTGTTACTGATGCCCTTTTCGAGTGTGAGAAGGTCTGCAGGTTTATGCTAGAGATGCCGAGCTTATCATGCGCTCTACGGTGAGCACATGTCCCCGAGTTGGAGCCAGATGTTATCCCCTATTTCTAGGGATAACTAGGAGATCATGTCTTGAGGCCCACAGGTCCTAGACATGGAGTACCAAGAGCAGGATTGACCTGAGCATGGCCCTTGAGGGCCCATCTTTCTTCTTCTCCATTAGACATGTCCTGTCAGTAGTAGTAGCATCCATCACCTTTGGCTTGGACTTGTATCAGAGAA
Organism: Picea engelmannii; assembly: GCA_009831015.1. Taxonomy (NCBI): domain Eukaryota; kingdom Viridiplantae; phylum Streptophyta; class Pinopsida; order Pinales; family Pinaceae; genus Picea; species Picea engelmannii. Next base: position 1,023,585 of record ML787663.1, on the reverse strand, counting down.
GACTCTTGCTCCATGAGGTAATTGGTCCAAGTATCATGGTATGTGTCATGTTTGATCATTATAACTCTCAAATATATGCATCAGATTCCTTTCATTTTTTACGACTGCTTGGATCTTACACTAACCCACTTGACCATTGTTGGGGAAATTAACGGGGTGCCCTAGCAAGCTTGTATCCATAGGTTTTGGTCAGCCACCAAGGGGGACTTTCAAGAGCCATCGTTTGCTCCCACCATATTATCATTTTACATCTTATCTCCCATTCATCTATCCCATTCCCCTAGTCCAGGCATTAGGATGACCTATTTTTGGGGTTACACTTTATCCTATGGGAAGAAGGGGCTAAAGGCCTAGGGGGTAAAAGAAACTAGTAAGAGATAAAAGCCATAAAATAAAACCTAGAGATGCCTCGCCCAGGGATCCTCGAGAAGGCAATAAAAAGCCTATCGATAAGAAACAGGAGGGACCCTAAGAAAACATACAAAACAAGACCTAGCCAAGAGGATGTTGGGTCTCATCACGAGCCAACCCATTACATTCATAGGTACCTAGCAGTATGACAATGCCATTATCTGGTTACCATGCCAGGGTAGTGACCTTTGGTTGCATGGCCAAGGGAAAGGGGCTCTCATCACGAGCTAGCCTTATCATTTTTGTGAAAGTACTTGTGGGTAACATTGTCAGCTCTGGTCACCATGCCAAGGTAGTGTCCTTTAGTTAGACCTTAAAATAAAAGAAAGAATAAAGGCAATAAAGGGCTTGGAAAGAATTGCATCCATGACAAGTACAACTCACCTCCTACAAAGGCATCCACGGATAATATCCACCCCTGGTTTTCACTATGTCTGGGCATCCTTAGACCACACCACCTCGTATTACATGACTTGGATGATATCCTTTTGGAACTTTCCTTTTCTTATGGATGCTGGCCCAATAGGTTACCTTGTCTTTTTCTTCAGCTTTGTATAGTAGGTCAATGTAATGTCTTTGAGCTATTAGATGATATGCTAGGGGTTTTATGCATGCATTTGATAAAATTAATGATGAAATATGATTGACATTGCTATGATCCCAATGACTAATGAGTCCATGGAGGGTGAAGTTTTTGATATGCAGGACCATACCCGACGGACAGGTACCAGGTGGACCGGTACACATGGGGAGATGATCAGTTTGGACCTCAATGGGGCTGAAGAGCCCATCAGATGGTTGCTAGGACCTCATCAGGGGCACAGACATGACAGTGATTGATCGAGCATTTGTACGAGAGAAGAAGAAGGATGTTTTCATCCAGGATGCCTTGGTTGAGCCCAGCCCTAGGGGGTTGACCCATTGCAGGTGGAACGTGTCCCTGTGTTGACCAGGACATCCTCTAGAGATCCTTGACGTCACCTCCAGCATGTGGCAGCTTTGCAGGGCAGTTTGGCATGTGTGGCAGAGTTTGGAGTCTCAAAGAGAGCCAACGTTTGTCTTCTAGAGCCGAGATTTTCCCTAAAAATGGCCATCTCCCTTAGAGGGGCTAAACGTCCTGCTTACTGCTCATTTAGGGTTTTATTTAGCAGTTAAATGTAAAATAATATTATTTTTAGTAGTCAACCTTGTCGGCTGTTTTAATGACCTAATTTTTTAATTAAGGGTCATTGGGTGATATAAATTGAGGATGTTTTCCCTCATTTTAACAGAACACACTTCACTCACAAAAGTGAGATCTGATTTTTTCGTCCTACTATGGTAGATTTGTTGTCTAAAGTGAGGCGCACTTGCCATTGGAAGGATATTTTTGGCATTTATGGCATTTCTCTCAAGGAAGGTTTACAACTAGGGTTTGCTTGTGCTTTTCTTCATGACATGTAAGTAAATTTTCTTGCAAAACTTCTTAAGTGAATGGTTGTACGTATAATTTCTTGCATTTTCTTATTGTATTGCTAATTTAAAACCCTAGGTAACAAGCACACAAGTAGGTTATTGTTACATGTCCCCTTGTTGAGAAATATTTTTCAGCCATTGAAGAAAAGAGATAGAGCTTAACTATTGCTACACTTGTCTTCTTTCTTCTGAGCTAGCATTGAAGTCTATAAGTTGAAAAGAGGAGACGTCCTAGGCCTAGATTGCCTACACCTAGGGTTTTAACCTTCTAGGGTTTGAAAAGCCTTGTTATTGCAACACTTTCTCCCTTAGATTTATGCTTTAGGCTAGTTTTTTTGCCAAGTTAATTTAGAGAAGGAGGAAAGAGCACGAGGCCTTGCTTAAGCAACACCAGAGTGAGCCTTTTCCCCCTAGGGTTTTGATTCTAGGGCCCTGCCTTTGCAGCAACATAGAACCCTACCTTCTAGTCTATGAATTATCATCCTTCCGAGACGTTGTGCCCTTATCTTTGACTCCATTTACCCTAAGGCATTGATTTGATATCCAATGTTGAATCTTTAGTGTGCAAAACTACCCTTAAAACTTTAAATTATGAAACCCTAACTAACATTGCTAACCTAATTAAGGCTGACGTCATAGTTGAATATCTCATCTTGACGCAAAAAAATTATAATATAAGAAATTAAATGATGTTTTGAAGAATTTATTGAGTAAATGGTTGATTGAACATATTGTTGGCTTAGTCATCTTGGTAGATATTGATGAATTGATAATCTTTCATAGCTAATTGACACAACATTGACTTCATTCTATATCTATTGCTTTACAATTGCTTATTGAATAATATCAGATAGTCAAAGAAGTACTAACCCTTTGAGTTATAGCCTGCAAATATATATATTGTGTTGCTATTGTCTTGTTCTGGGTAGGTGTTTTCAACAGGGAATACACTTCTTTTATTGGCTGATCAGTCGGACTATCTGACATTGGTGGTAACCTGTGAGGAGGGAACTCTAAAACCTGACCTTGTATCTTCTACCTCTTCAAACCCCAGGTTACCAGGGATGTCTCCCTTGGGATAACCTCCCTAAATAGAAAGAACCTCCCCATCGAGGTGACATTGGTTGGGGAAGGTTCTTGTTGCGCCAGTTTGTCCTCTATCCTTTAGCCTGTGACCTAAACTACAAACTGTACGATAACAGGCCACAAGGAGAATTGTTTTCCATGGTACATCAACAATCTATCAGACCATTTTCATTACGAAAATGACTGTCCAATCTAGACCATTTTCTGAACTGGAAAATTCCTATCCATGAGAAATATCGAACCACTTTCCAAACTGGAAAGGAACTACCCATCCTGGACCATTTTTCAGACTGGAAAATGACTGTCCATAAATGAATAACATATCAATACTCCCTCCCAACCTGGGATTAATCACTTCCTTTTACAATAAGGAATTTGCCTCCATGAGCCCCAACTTGTCTCTTAAGTACACAAAATTTTCATCTTAGACAAAGGCTTTACCAAAATATATGTTATCTGTTCATCTGTGGAGATATATAATGCTTGATCTCAATGTACTTCGACCTGTCATGGAACACCAATTTCTCTTAAAGCTTCACATGGCTATGATCATTACAATATATCATGGCCGAATTCAACACCTGATCAGATGGTCCAAAAACCAACTTACAGATCCACTTGCTTCTGTACAAGAATCACAAGCTGCAATATACTTTTATTTTGTAGTGTTGAGTACAACAGACTTATGTTTCTTTCTATCCCATGACATCGTGGCAAATATCAAACTAAAAAATATCCAAGTAGCACTTCTTCTGTCATTTGCACTCCCTTCCCAATCTTAATTGATAAATTCATGCAGTTGTATGTCATAATTTAAAAGCCCCACAAAACAAATATCCGACTTAGTATTCTCCAAATACATTAACGAGCCAATCAATTGTCAATACAGAGTCTCTTTAACTTCTTAAGATATATTATCATGAGATTTAGCCATGGATTTGCAATCCATCATCCCAGATTTCTGAGTAACCATTCCGATACACTTTCACTGTCATAGGAAGTTTTTTCCACGCTTCTGTTGTATATGAGATACTTTGCATCAAGTTGCTTGAATCCATACAAGGTCTTCTTCCATTTGCATACATGGGTCTCTTTCTGGTATAAGTTTATTTCTCGATTTTCTTTAATTGGGAATAATAGTCTTTTACATGTACATTTCAATCCATGGATACTACAAGAGGTATATCTGGTTTACTGGAGCAAGTTGTCGCCATAGTCTTCTTCCTCCTTCTGGAAGAACCTCTAGTTCTGAATCTCGCAATGCTTCCATTCATAAGTATTTTTCACATTTTCTTACATACATTGTTCTTCATCACAACTTCCATTTCTTCTACTTGATTGCTTCTAGTGTTTTCAAAACAAGCTGGTATTCTTATGATTATCGGTATAATAACTGGTTGTTCTGGCTTTTCTTTCTTTCTTGGAATCTTCATGTTCTTCCTCATGTTCCCTTTTAACTATGCGGTCCATGGATTTTTCTATAGATTCCATGCCCTTCCTTCCTGAAGATTCCAACTTCTTCCTTTCATCATAGGAACACAGATGTAGATGGAAGACCAAGGATACTTAAGACTTGTTTACGAAGAAGACTTCTTCTAGAGTCAAACTGAACATGTTCTGCTTATCATGGCTTCTACTTTCAATGGGGAACATGGAAAAAATACTTCATAATATTCATGGATTCTTTAATGGATCATATCAGTTAGGATTATCTCCCTCCTAATCCTAGCTTCATGCATGAATGAATGCTCTTCTTTTGGAATTGTCTAATCAACTCCCTCCATCTAAGAGAGTCCATGCTTTCGTATGCATCCTTATTTCCTTATGCAAAGTGTCACAAGTATTATTATAATTTCCTCTTGATTACTGACTCCTTTTGGGTTTCTTCAAGTTTGATTATGATTTTGGCCTATCTGACAGTTGTTACTTATATAATAGATTCGTCGGGAATTTGTTAACGTACTTCATCTTCTTGTAGTCATCGTAGTAGAAATACTTATCTTGTTATTCTTTCATAGGTATTGTTTCACTGACCATCGTTTCTTATAAGAAATAGATATGCATGATATGTACATGAACTATGCAAACATGGTATGTACAAGAACTATGTTATAGAATAATATTGTTACCTTGACTAGAAGAAGAAGTATGTTTTATCCTGCTTGGCTTTGTTTGAGGGGTCCCTTTCTTTGACAATTGTTTCTTCGCATGTTTCCTTCCTTTTCTTTAACTCATGAGAGTGGTTCCTGTAGTGACCATGTTTTCAACAGTTGAAGCATTGCATTTTTTACATATCCTTTTCTTGATTTGGTTTCTTCCTTAAGCCAAACTTCCTCTTATTCCTGAAATTCTTGAATTTTGTTGTGAAGGTTTGATCATCATATTTCTTTTCGGATTTCTCTTTTGTGCTAATCCTTTATTCTTCTTGTGCACATCAAGTCCATAGTTATTTAAATGTGGGATACTCCTTTCTTGTGTTCATGCTTGCAGAAAATGCATCCCATGTCTTGGGAAGGCCATTGACTAGTATATTTACCAATTCCTTTTCTGAAATGATTTCTTCAATAGCTTGTAGTTGATCTCTTAACTGAGAGATTCTTACAAAGTATGATGTTATGATATCATCATCATTCATTTTCATGTCACATAACTCATTCTTTAGACTCATCACTTGTCCAATATTTCCGACTGAAAAGAGGTTAGTTAGGGCATCGTACATATTCTTAGATGAGTCAAAATGAGATATGTAGGGTATCAAGTGGTCTTTTACAGAGTCCACTATGATACTCATAGCATTGATGTCATTGTCCTTGAACTTCTCCATAACTGTAATGTTTTGAGGTTCCTTCTCTTTTCATGATTCAAACTATGGTTCCATGATATTTCCTTTCACTATATCCAACACTTTATTCTTGGCAAGGATGAGGCCAATACTTATCTTCCATGCTTTAAAGTTAAAATCCCCTTCTAACTTGTTTTATGACTTCATAGAGTAAGTCATGACTTCTTTGACTTGGTCAACCTTTGAATTTGACCAAAAACTCAAACTTGACACCTTGGCTTGCTGAGAGTACTAGGAGGTGTGCTATGTTAGGGTGCACTAAGATATCTAGGAATTAGGTCAAGCTCTTCACTTAAGGTGCCTCAACAAGAGGGTTAGGTTTTTGTTGCTCCAACAAAACTTTGACTGCAACTACAACTGCAACTAAGAAAATCTTCCCAGTCTATCTTTCAGAGGTTAGACTATTTGAAGATAGTGTGGGACCATAACCTATTATAAAAATAGGTGTGCTCATTTCACCATAGAAAATATATCAATATTGTTGCCCAAACATAGGCACAAAGGCCACCCTCGAGCACCTTAACCTTGACAGACAAAATAATTCCAGAAGTAATCCAATAGCCAACCAAGGTAGTGCACCTTTCTCCAAGGCTAGCACACCAAGAAAGAATATCCAAATACCAAGAAGAAAGTCCAAACCATAACCAAGAGAAAGTACAAGCCAAAATTGAAATGCCAGTTGCAACAGTTGCAACTGCAGCTGCAATTCCTCTTCAGACTTGCGCACCACTTGTCTTATGCAGTTGTGAGAGTGAGTATAAAAAATGAGCTCTAGATCCCTATATTTATACTACTCTATCTCACTTGACTGGGCCAACTTCTCTTTCTGGAGGCTAATAACTCAATATTAAATATTCTCTTGAGCCAACTTGTCTCCTAAGGTTATTATCCAATGTTTTAGGGTTTCTCTTGCTTCTCAAAATATTATAGTATTTTCAAAGGTTACGCGTGGAGGTTAATACATCTTGTAGCTACCATAATATCAACACAAACCAACCTATGTGTCAGAGGGATTGACCCGAGAATGTCATCGGTATGTAGCCTTGTTGCTGATATAGATAGAGAAAGTAGTTCTTGTAGTTTTTTGTTCCATATTATATGGTTCACAATGGTTATGTTTGAGTTCCATTCGTTTCAAGTTTTTCCTATCATTCACTCATTAGTTTAGGTTCGATACCCTGTATACTACATCACTTTTCCATAGTTATGTAGTCACAACAAAGATAAAATAGGGTTTGAAATGAAAATTCAACGTACATGATTGGACCATTGATATAGATCCAAGATCGACGGTCTTAGCTTATTTCGGTCAGTGAAATTGAACACTGGATAACAAGGGGTCGGAGGCCTAAATTCATAACCATTGTATTAGCAGGTGATAACATGCCATCACCTTAATAATTCATTTTGATACATAGGGGTGGTATTATAAAACCAATTTAGCTCGCCCTCAAAATGCATGAATTGATGATAGGTGCCACGGTGATGTAAGCCAAATAAATAACGCATTGCATAGATGTAATCCAAAGAATTTAATTTATTTTTTTAAAACAATTAACCCCGAAGAAAATGACATAAACATGCACGGTAAACATTGTTACAAGTACAATAGACTCTAGTAAAAGTATTCAAATTCTTCTTCGACAAATAAGTTCAGGTAGTGTTCTCCTTTCCTTATTTCAAATGTGTTCAAATTGTTTAAATTAAAGATAGATGGAGAAAGTTAGTCAGTATATTTCCCCTAAAAGTAATCAAATGGCCACTAAATCGAACCCTAGCCAAATCTGACCATCCAAGAAAATGACTATATATGATGACCATTTGGAGGAAAGGGAAAGGGATGTTTCTGACCTTGCACTGTCTTTCCCTGACCTTCACCAGTTAATTCAGAGAGTCGAGGCTAACACTGATAATGGCCAAAACTACTTGAACTTACGGGAATCGAGCCCAACCAAATCAATTGTTCCACAAACTTATGATTTTCCAGAATTAGTCAATTGGTGTGTTGTCAATTACCAGGTGGATAAACAACAAATAATTTATGTACATGATTCTAGGATAGTTTGTGAAATAAGTAAAGAATCCATTGACCAAATGCTCCAAATTCCATAACATGTTGTATATGAAATCCCAGATGATTATGATCTTGACTCTAATTACGAAGTATTATCATAGTCTGAAAGAGAGAAGCCGTTGAGAAATCTATTATCCCCATATGCCCCATTACCAACTTGTCCGCCTCCTTTCAAATCCACCATCTTCCTTGAAAAACCAGGTAGGATATGAACATGATAGATCAATGGATGAGACCATTTTAGGGGTACTTTATGTCTTATGTCCACTGGATTCAATCAACCTCACAAAGTTTGATTATTGTCAAATCATACAAGAAGTCATAAACTTCCAATTGTCAAATTTCCACCTCACTAAGTCTTTTAGGTACCAAGCCTACATGGTGCAACTCATATTATTCAATAATTATTCCTTTTTTGAGAGATTTGGGATCAAAACAATAAATGATTCAAGTAAAACCAAGCCAGTAATTGAGTGGACTGAGGAGGTGAGGAAACAAGACCATAATAAAGGTTTCAACCTTTATGTAAACAAGTTCATGAGTGCATTCTACATTCTGCTCCATGACATTCAACATCCTAGGATGTTTCCTGAGTTTAAAAAGATATTGCATCTGAGAAAAGATACCACATTATGAGATTGGTACTTGGTTGAGGATCATAACAATCACACCATAATTAGAGTATATGGTTTTGAACATGATCCATACAAGCTGTCAATTTTACTAACTCCAAGAATATTTTCTTTGGAATACATCAAACAAAGGTTCATTTCAGATCAATTTCATTTTTCATAGTATGACAGGCCATCACTTTCAAGATGCCTCAAGAGGTTGTTCCTTTATTGGTCAAGCTTAGAAATTCTCTATATTTTATAGAAGAAATGCTACATTATCTAGATTTTGAAAAATGAAGTAAATTGGTATATGACTCACATGGTGTGATTGCAGCCAAAAGGCCTATGTACAAGCATATTCCAAATCATGTAGTGAAAAGAACTACTAAAATGGATTCATGGGAAGTTGTTAAGAATATTCTAGAGGAAGAGGCCCAAAATCAAACTACCACTCAGTCAATGGACCAATCCAATGTAATTTAGACTCTTCGGAAACAAAAATTACAACTTGGAAAGATGACATTTTTAGACATGAATTCTGAAATCGATATTGATGATTAGTTGAGTGAGAAACTAAGAAAAATGACTAAATGTGATGAAGAATTAGACTTAGAGGGGTTCTTAGCTAAGTTTAAATTAGAAGGGAAGGGAATATTTCAAATTAGACAAGGATCAAGTGAATCTAGTTCAACCTCAAAGGGACCTACTATCACTATTGAGCATCTTAGTTCAACTCTATTGTCAACACCTGAAGTTTCTTATAATTCTACAACTGAAGGAACCTATGCTCTTTTTATAGTATTTTTATATAAAGAGAAAAAAACAAGGGGTTAAAAGGAAACGTATCCTCAGGTTTGGGTAGAAAACATAGCTAAAACAAAATAACTATCTTATGTAGATTACCATTAGGGTATATTCAATTTGGCTATATTAGAGTCAAAGGTACTTAAGCCTCTTTTTCTTGTAGATTAGAAATCCACTCAAATGAGATTAAATATTTGGGATATCCACCCTGTGGATATGATTGAATTGCACCAACAAGCAAGTGATATGTTGTATATAGGGGTCTTGCAATCCTATGCCAGTGAGAGGAAGATGAAAAACATGGTAACAAAAATAACATAGTTGTGGGAGGTATTAACCTCCACGTGTAACCTTTGACTAGAATGGAATATTCTGGAAGCAAAGGAAACCCTAAACAGATGTGTGAAAACCCTAGAAGACAAGTCGGCCTAGCAAAATAAATAATATTAGAATATTATCTTCAATAAAGACAAGTTGGCTCCACAGGAAAAAGATAAACATAAAATATAATTACCAGAAAGTTAGGTCGACCTAGCCAAAAAAGTCATTAGACATATTAATACAAATAGAGTACGTTTTGTCTCATTTGTACATCGAGTTATAGAGAAAAGTCCTATGGAGAAATACAATTACAACTGCAAGGAAGAATAAGGGCATATGGTCATATTTTGGTCTTGGTCTCTCTCTAGAGCTATCATGTGATATTATTGGTGATGTACTAGATAATTATGGCACAAGTTTGAGAGAATAGTGCAGTTGCAGCTGTTGCAATTGTGTATGGTACTTGTTCTATGGATATGGAGAATTTTTCGCTTGTGCGCAACCCTTGGAGAATGAGTGCTCTACTTGTCTTGAGTTGTTGTTGCAGTTAGCAACAAGGGTTTATCTGTTAGTTCTAGTATGGATTTCCAAAATAATTTTGTCAAAGGTTAAAGGTGCTTGGGGTTGGTTGTATGCCTATGGTTGGGTGACAATATTGTGATATTGTCTGTGGTAAAACAAACACATCAACATTTTAACAACAACCACTTTTATGTTTGAAAACACAACACTAAATATGTAGACATGTGTAAAATAATATAAGACACCCTTAGAAACTTGAATCTATCAAATTTTAGGTGTGTTAAGAGATAGGCGTGCATTTTCATTATTCCTTGGTTTCATGCATTTTTAAACATTTTTCCCTTCAGACATTTTTTTGCATTTACAAAGCAATTTTTAACCTTTATGCATAGTAGAGGGTTTTTGGTTTCAAAATGAATAACTAAAGTATAGATATATATAAAATGATAAAATAAAAACTATGCAACTTTTATCACTCAATTTGGAGGTCATATAATTCCTAGGTGTGCATTTAATAGTAATCTAGTTTTACCCTCCATTTTACAAAGGTCTTGAACTTGGGTTTCAGGTAGAAGTCCTTTTTCATTTGAAAATGCACTTAGAATGATATAGATAGATTCAAAATGTTATTAAATTCACCTCAAAACTTAGATCACTAAATTTGGAGCTATACAAAAGCATGGGTGTGCATTTCCATTAGGGCACTTTCTACTAATTTGGTCTCTCAATTTACAAGGTAGATTTTGCTTCTTTTACACAACAACCACTTTTATGTTCAGAAATACAACACTAATTATGTAGACATGTGTAATATAATCTAATACACCCTTAGAACCTCAAATCACTCAAATTGCAAGTGTGTTAAGACCTTAGCGTGCATGTTTAATCATGCCATGGTTTCATGTATTTTTGAGCATTTTTCCATTTAAGTTTTTTTTTTTTGCATTTATAGCAGAGTTATGTCTTTAGAAAAATTATGCACATGTGAATGGTGTTCATAGGAAGATGAATGAAAATGGATGTTGATCCATTGTCTTAGATGGATGTTGACACCATAACTTCAACCAACCTCTATTTAATGATTCTTATTTTTTTATCTTTAACATTCATTTTAATATATCATGCTTCTCATATTATAAGGTAATATTTTAACATGTAATGCTTATTATATTGTGGCAAGGTGATCGTGGAAATGCACCAGCCTCAGAGTAGGTAAATGACTAACAATATAAATAGCCATTTAAAGTGAATTTTATTATTGTTTTTATAATTGAATTAACTTGTTTTTTTTGTTGAAATATGTAGTTGACGACACCTGATGTACTTGAAAATGTCGACAATGATGACAACATGTTTGAATTGAACCTGGTTGAGACAATAAAAGAATGTGAGAAAAAAAAAACATTGAACTTATTGAATTGTTTACGCATGAACCAACAGAGAATACCACACAAAGATGTAGAGTTTTGATGGAGGAAATAAAATGACCTGCAATAAGCACCATATTTTAAAAAGGTTATTTATCACATATGTTCATTTCTGATTTTTTTTTCTACTTTTATATGATCTGAATAAAATATGTTTTATTTTTATAGAAATTATTCAGAAAACTCTAACAGCATGTTCCTGAGGATGGTGTTGGTAGCAACGATGCTCAAACACCACAACATCCTACCACAAGCCATATACCTGCGAGGATTTTTGGCTCTTCGCCTATGGATGACAACCCTATGAATGAGACGACTGAACCTTATGGGGCTCATAACACATCCTCAACATAGTGCACGCCAAACCAAGCAGTTGATTACAGAGATGCGACAATCAATGATTCTACAAATTGCTTTTCTGGATCGTTGCGTGTTACCAGCAAGGGAAAATTGCCAGTTACATTTTTGGTGGATGGGAACATTGTTTAGATCAAGATACAAAAAATCTTAGGTATTTATTAACATATTAATTTATTCCTATTATCTAATTGAAACATACTTCTCTGCAATTATTTTAAATTAATGATCATATTGTTCTGCAAAAAAAAACACTTTTTTTAAGCATATGAATGACAAGGCCTTAAATATTTTTGGGCCCACCATATGCACATGGAGGAATGCTCAAAATCCCAGTTTGAAGAAGGAACTTATTGACCACTTGGTTAGCCTGCTTGGTGATTCCTTCAACAAAATTGGAGTCACCTCATTGGATGATACATATTTGAAATATGCGAGGGACCAATATAGGGTTCATTTGCAAACAAACCCTAGGTATGAGAATCCTCCGATGATTCCTGAGATTTAGTGGAATAATTTATTGGAGGATTCAAAGGAGAAGACAATGAGAAAAGAAGGAAAGACATTGTTGGATTACTGAGAGGGGGGTGAATCAGTAATAGAGAAATTTAATCCTTTTTAACCATATAATCCAAGTGTTATATCAATGAAGCATTATCATCCACTAACTACAGAGTAAATAAACAATGAACAAATGAACAAACACACACATACATAGTACACCAATGTTTTACGTGGAAACCCAAATCGAGAGAAAACCACAGAATGTTTTTTCTTATATGTCTTGAAGAATTACATTCATTGGAAGCACCAACTTCCTTTGTTTTCCAGCTGCAACTATAAGGAGGCTCCAACCCCCTAGTTTCTCAGGCTACAACTTGAGGGAAGCTCCAACTCCCCAATTCTCTGGCTACAAACAGAAGGAGGTTACAACCCCCTATGTTCTTCGACTACAACCGGAAGGTGGCTACAACCACCTATCCTTGCCCCATCCAACTGCCCTGAAGTAGAATTAGAATGATGGAACCACTGTCACACTATAATTGTGAGATATACCACTGTAAACATGTACCAATAAATATGAACCATGCATCAACCTGTACCTCAACCTATAATCAACCTGTACCATAAACAAGTGCATCAACCATGCACCAACCTGTACCAAATAACATGTAATAAACCTGTACTATAAACAAGTGCATCCAACCATGTACCAAGTATGTACCAATCATGTGTCAACTACTCATCAAATATGACTCATCAATATGTGCCAACATCATCAACCATACACCTCATGTATGTGCCAACTCATCAACTACTTGTCTCAACCATGTACTCAACATGTACCTCATCCAAAAGCCCTCATCAATTTCATCATCCAAATCTTATTTGTAGCTCTGTAATAGACCTGGTGTATATGATCATACTCCTACAAACCTTCCTTAACTTTAACAACAAGAGATATCATTTTCATCAAACTTTTCTTTAGTCTCACATGCCTAGTTTTGGATTAGTCAACAACCCTAACTTGAAGTAATCATAACTTTGTACCTGTAATGTATAAAGATATGAAACTGATACAAATGTTCTTCAGTGTGTTTTATGCAATTCATCCAAGTGTCTCTACTTGGAACCTCTCAGAAAAGGAGTTATATAAAAAACGACATACCTTGTTGAATTCTGGCTTATTCTAGAGAGAAACCTTGTAGAGCATGCCCTGCAATGAATATTTGTTGAAATGATCTGAAACTATTTCAAAACATACTAAATACTGTACCCTAACCAACACATTTGGTTTCACTAAATTTGGATATGTTATGAAGAAGTTATGACTTGTTTACCCGAAACACTTGTTTTTGACTAGTTTTAGGACTAGCCACAAACCCTATTGCCCACGAAGTGTAACTCCCAAAATAAAATGACCCACAAGATGAATTTTTTACCACGGATACTTGGATATGTTTTCTCAGTGGCATATCAATTTCACGATATGAATCATTATAGAAATTTTTTTATAGAGAAAATGGTGACATGACCTGTAAATAACATACCTTAGAAAGCACCATCAAAATAATTTATCCTTCCTTGCATTTCGGCCTTCTTTTCTTCACTTTCCTCAGAATTTMAGCTTAGATATCCTTTGGTTATCTCAGACACCTATAGGTATTCAATATGCTAAAGTGTGATTAAAATGAGAGAGCCTTGCCTCTTATTTATACTCTCCAAGTAGCTTCCTTAAAAACATCATCTAGGTCACTTGGCCCCACTTTCCTTATTTTAGGGTTAACCCACTTCTAATTTCTCTATTAAATTTATTATTGAAATAATTTATTTTGTATTCACTTTGAATTATAATACACTCATTACTTCTCTTTATTATTTACCTTTTAAAATCTCTTAAACCACTTTGACTACTTTGACCTTTTGGGGCTTCTAGATGACATATGAGAGTCCTCCAACTTCTTAAGGCCATAAATTTCAAACCGTGAGTTATGTGACATTCCACATACCACCAGAAATGGAATGACATGTACTATCCATATATAATAGTATTATCTGAAAGTATATCATAACTCATACTGTTATCCATCAAACAAACTTGGGTCCATTACCCAAACCTGCGGTCTCCAACTTCTCATGGCCATAACTCTCTAACCGTGAGGAGTTATGTGACGTTCCACATACCACTGGAAATAGAATGACAAGAACTATCCATCTTGGATAGTTTAACTAAAAAATTCATTGCCCTTCTTCTCATTATTCCACAATTAAGCATGGGTTCTCTTACTCCGCAAAGCGTCTTCCCGTGAGGGCTTTCACCATAAGGGGACCACTTTGGAGTTCATCCATATTTACTTATTATCAACCATGAAAAGAAAATAATGAGTCATCTTTACATAAAATGATCTTGGGTCCATTACCCAAACCTTTGTGATGCGGGACTTTGTTCAAGGGTTGACATCAATGACAACCAACCTTAATCAACAATCTCCCCCTTTGGCATTGATGGCAACACTCTGATGCAATACTAGAATCATATCATTCATTCTCCCCCTAGAACCATGCCACTGTCCTCTGTATCTGATAAATTTGCATCTGTCCTCTGCATATGATAAATCTTCTCCCCCTAGAACCTTTCCTATGTCATCTGCATTTGATAAATCTCTCCCCCTTTGTCATCAATGGCAAAGGTATCTTTCCATCCGGGGTTGCTCCCCCTGATTGAACTATCCTCTTATGGTTCTTCCTCATGTACATCCAAGACATATAAGATAAGCATTCAAAAAACATTCATTTTGAAGCAGAAATAACTCCAAGTCTTTGGCAAAGATATTCAAAGGCTTCCCGTGGAAGTGGTTTTGTAAAGATGTCTGTCACTTGTTCTTTTGTGCCCACGTACTCAACTCTGATGTTTTTTTATGCAACCTTTTCCCGTAGAAAGTGATACTTAATTGAAATGTGCTTCATCTTGGAGTGCATCACTGGGTTTTTTGAGATACTGATGGCACTTGTATTATCACAATATATTGCAATGGGCTCATCATACTCAACCTGTATATCTATCAAAGTTTGTTTCATCCAAAGAACCTGTGTACAACATGTTGCTGCAATATACTCTGCCTCAGCTGTAGATAGAGATACTTATGATTATTTCTTGCTTAGCCATGATACAAAACACTCACCTAAGTAGAACATTTCTCCACTGGTACTTCATCGGTCATCAATACAACCTGCCCAATATGCATCTATGTAGGCAATAAGTGATAGATATTTTCTTTTTGGATACCATAATCCAAAATCTTTTGTTCCTTTGAGATATCTAAAAATCCTCTTTACTGCTAATACATGTGATTCCTTTGGTGCTGCTTGAAATCGTTCCACATATCCAACTACTTGCATTACATCTGGTTTGGATGTTGTCACATATAGTAGGATGCCAATCATTGACCTGTATTGCCTCTGATCTGTAGACTTCGAATCATCATCTTTGCTCAACTTACAACTAGTTTGCATGGGAGTGATAACTAGTTTTCAATCTTCCATTCTGAACCTCTTTATCCTTTCTCTAATATACTTGGTTTGAGAAATAAAAATTCCTTAGTTGCTTTGACATATCTGAAGTCCAAGAAAGAAGGATAGTTCTCCAAGTAATGACATTTCAAATTCATTCTGCATGTCTTTTGCAAATTTCTGGCTTAACCTATCATCATCACTACCAAAAATAATATCAACATAAACTTCAATTAATAAAATATTACCTTGACTTACCTTGATGTAGAGGTTGTTGTCTGCACTTCCTTTTCTAAACCCTGCCTACTGGAGATACTTATCCAGTCTGGAGTAACATGCTCTAGAAGCCTGTTTTAGACCATGCAATATCTTCTTTAATTTACATACATAGTCTGTGTTCTCTGACAACTGAAATCCTTCTGGTTGTTCAATGTAGACTTCTTCTTCAAGTTCCCCATTCAGAAAAACTGATTTTACGTCCATTTGATATACTTTAACATTTTTGGAGCATGCATAGGCTAAAAGTAAACGGATTGCTTCCATTATGGAAAATGGGGCAAATGTCTCTTCAAAGTCAATTTCTTCAATATGTGCATATCCTTTACATACCAATCTAGCTTTGTTCCTTGTAACCTGTCCATCTTCATTCAATTTATTCCTGAAAACTCATTTTGTGCGGATCAAATTCTTATTCTTTGGTCTTGGAACCAATTCCCAAGTGTCAATTTTATCTATTTGATCCAATTCTTCATCCATGGCCTTATTCCAAAATTCACCCTTGTTGGTTTCTTCAAAACAGCTTGGTTCAATTGTAGATAAGAGTGCTAGGTGTGTTTGTTCTGGTGAACGGATTTTTCTTCTAGTATCAACTCTTGCATCTTTGTTTCCAATAATTTGATATAAATAATGATTCTCCTGTACTCGTTTGCTAGGTGTCTTTGGAGATACTTGTTGAACTTGCTTTTATTCTTCTGTCGGATTCTCTTCATCTTCATCTTCCTCTTCTACTTCTTTTTCAT
>ML787663.1:986479-1006592 GCA_009831015.1 Picea engelmannii | reverse complement strand
CACTTGTATGCTTTCCTTGTACTTGAGTAACCAACAAGTACTCCTTTGTCCACACGAGAGTCAAACTTTCCCATTCTTCCATCTTCTCTTTTGATGTAGCATTTGCTTCCAAAAACTCTGAAGTGCTTCACATTTGTTGGTATACCTCGTAGGGAGTTTTTTCAGTGTTGTTTATGAGAATTACTCTATTTTGAATGTGAACTGTTGTATGCATTTCCTGTTTCCAAAAAATATCTGTCAATTTGTAATCCATTAGCATTGTTTGAGCCATTTCCTATGTAATTAACATCTATTATGATAATGTTCCTTTTTCTCTGAACCATTCTTTGAACCAATCTATGAATCCATGCTCTCGTCCACTATCATATATCTATCCAAACCTACTAAGTGTTCTTATGAATCCATCTCTGTCCATACTATCCAAGACTCTACTTGTGCAATTGTCCATAATGCTAACCCATTTATCATTATACTATCAAACTGTACTTCTGCTAACTGATTGCTCTGAATCTGTCTTCTCAAACTCTGCAAGCTGCTCGAAGGATGGTTCTTTGGTCTATCACAACTATCGCATAAACTCCCCCTGTCTAATATTCATATTACT
The DNA here is from genome assembly GCA_009831015.1 of Picea engelmannii. NCBI lineage: Eukaryota > Viridiplantae > Streptophyta > Pinopsida > Pinales > Pinaceae > Picea > Picea engelmannii. Next base: position 1,005,988 of record ML787663.1, on the reverse strand, counting down.
TGGGAGTCTCTAAGCTAGATGGCTCAGAACAATTCCTGCTCTGATGTGTATTCATCATCATCTTCATTGGTAGATTCGTCATCATCTTCATGGGTACATTCATTATCTCTCTGAGCTCTGACTTCTTTCTTTCTGTCTATGGATTCATCTTTCACTGCAATGCCTGAAAGTACAATCTCTTGAACCTGTTCCTTATTTACTCACCCTTCCTTTATTTCAGTTATTTTCCAAACCTTTCTGTATCTGACATCTTTATTTTTCCATGTAGAATTTTCTTCATCTCGTTTTATTGCCAATCTTGCTATCTCTGGTACTTGGTCTTTGTTCACCTGTTTTTCTTGTTTTCTTATCCATACTTTCTTATATCTGATATTAGTATTCTCTTTCATGGAAGTATCGATCATGCTTCTACAATCACTGGCTATGTGTCCATAGTTATGACATTTGTAACACTCAATGTTACGTGCAGCCACATAGGTACTTATTGCTTGAACATTTATTTTATAATCCCTGCAATTTGCAACCTTATGTCCAAAGTTAGTACAATAAAAACAATGACCATAAAATAAATTTTCATACTTGTGAGTGAATGATCTTCTTTGTGGCATAGTCCTTCTGAATTTTTGTTTTGACTGATCATGATCATGATTGAAGATTCTTTGTTTCTTGAACATGGATGGTCCCCTTGAAGATGTATCTTTAATAGTTTTCTTAGATTCTGGTTGACCATAATTCCTTCCTTTGAGTTCTTCTACATAACTCTTTCTATTTTCTTCATTCTTCTTTTCTAGCAAACTAGAGTGCTTCTCTTCATTCTCTATAATTGATGTGGATGTTTCTGTCTCTTCAACATTCGTGTTGAGCTTGGAAATTTTTCTTCTCAATGTGACAACTTCTTCTTTAAGATTCTCAACCTCTTCTTCTTTCTTCATTATCTGAGACTTCATGACTTCTTCTGTTCTTTTCACTTCTTCAAGCTGAATTTTTAATGTGATTATTTCTTCTTCAAGTCCTTTCTCTTCTTGACCAAACTTTGCCTCAAGCTAGTTTAGATCGTTAGTTCTTTCCTTAAGATGATCTGTCAATATCTTCTCTCTCATTTATGCTTCTTCCTTCTGTGTTGCTATGTTGGTTTCCAAACACTTCTTTTGATATTCAATATTTTTTTTCGATCTTTATGGCTTCTTCTAGCCAAGTTCTTAAGTTCGTGATGACCTATTGGTCTTCTTAAAAAATGTGAACATTTTCCTTTTGTTTCGTCAATTCTTTCTTGAGTGAATTGTTTTCTTCTCTTAATTCATTTAAAGCACTAATCAATTCTTCTTCATAATTATCTTCCTTTTCAATTATTTTTCATGTCTCATTTCCTTCATGGCATTCTATTTCAAGATGTCTGTGTTTTTCACAATTAACACAAAACAACATACCTCTGGTGATTATGTATTCTTCATCTTCTGAATCTTCTTGACATGGTGAACATAATTCTTCTTGATTTGTATCTACATCTTCTTTGACATTTTCTGGATCTGTGATGGGCAAAGAATATATGTCATGTGACTTATCCCAAAGTTCTTTTGTTGATGAACATTTACCAACCTTTTCTCTTACCGGAATAGTTAATCCTTCCCAGATGAAATCCATTGCTATTTTGTTATTCTTTCTCAATTCCTTCTTGGCTGTAGTCTTTTCCCTGTTCGAACTATCATATCTTGTAACAACTGATAGCCAAATATAATTTCCCTGTGCATGTAAAAATAATTTCTTCCTTATGCTCCACATCTCATACTTAAAACCATTCTAACCATTAAACATTGGTACTCCATTCTCAGAATAATCCATGATCTCCTTCCAGTGGTTAAACTGTTTCCTTAAGGAATCAGCTCTGATTCCAATTGTTGGATTACTAAGAGGGGGGGGGGGTGAATCAGTAATAGAGCAATTTAATCATTTTTAACCATATAATCCAAGTGTTATATCAATGAAGCATTATCATCTAATAAATACAGAGTAAATAAAAAATGAACAAATGAACACACACACACACATACACAGTACACCGGTTTTCTACGTGGAAACCCAAATTGAGAGAAAACCACGGAATGCTTTTTCTTATATTTCTTGAAGAATTACATTCATTGGAAGCACCAACTTCCTTTATTTTCCAGCTGCAACTGTAAGGAGGCTCCAACCCCCTAGTTTCTTAGGTTACAACCTGAAGGAAACTCCAACCCCCCAATTCTCTGGCTACAACCAGAAGGAGGCTACAACCCCCTATGTTCTCTAGCTACAACCGGAAGGTGGCTACAACCACCTGTCCTTGCCCCATCCAACCGCCTTGAAGTAGAAGTATAATTATGGAACCATTGTCACACTATCATTCTAAGATATACCATTGTAAACCTGTACCAATAAATCTGAACCATGCATCAACCTGTACCTCAACCTGTAATCAACCTGTACCATAAACAATTGCATCAACCATGCACCAACCTATACCAAATAACCTGTAATCAACCTATACCATAAACAAGTGCATCCAACCATGTACCAAGTATGTACCAATCATGTGTCAACTACTCATCAACTATGACTCATCAATATGTACCAACATCATCAACTATACACCTCATGTATGTGCCAACTCATCAACTACTTGTCTCAACCATGTACTCAACATGTACCTCAACCAAAAGCCCTCATCAATTTCATCATCCAAATATGATTTGTAGCTTTGTAATAGACCTGGTGTATATGATCACATTTCTGCAAACCTTCCTTAACTTTAACAACAAGAGACTAGCATTTTCATCAAACTTTTCTTTAGTCTCACATGCCTGGATTAGTCAACAACCCTAACTTGAAGTAATCATAAATTTGTACATGTAATGTATAAAGATATAAAAAGTATACACAATGTTCTTTAGTTTGTTTTATGCAATTCCTCCAAGTGTCACTACTTGGAACCTCTCAGAAAAGGAGTTATAGCAAAAATGACATACCTTGCTGAATTCTGGCTTATTCTAGAGAGAGACCTTGTAGAGCATGCCCTGCACTGAATATTTGTTGAAATGATATGAAACTATTAAAAAACATACTAAAGAATTTACCCTAACCAACACATTTTGTTTCACTTAATTTGGATCTTTTATGAAGAAGTTATGACGTTTTTACCCGAAACACTTGTTTTTGACTAGTTTCAGGACTAGCCACAAACCCTATATTCCATGGAGTGTAACTCCCAAAATACAACAAACCACAAGTTGAATTTTTTACCACATATACTTGGATATGTTTTATCAATGTCATAGAAATTTCATGATCTGAATCATTGTAGAAAAAAAATTATATCTAAAATGGTGAGATGACCTGTAAATAACATACCTTAGAAAGCACCATCAAAAGAATTTATCCTTCCTTGCATTTCGGCCTTCTTTTCTTCACTTTCCTCAGAATTTCAGCTTAGATATCCTTTGGTTATCTCAGACACCTATAGGTATTCAATATGCTAAATTTTGATTAAAATGAGAGAGCCTTGCCTCTTATTTATACTCTCCAAGTAGCTTCCTTAAAAACATCATCTAGGTCACTTGGCCCCACTTTCCTTATTTTAGGGTTAACCCACTTCTAATTTCTCTATTAAATTTATTATTGAAATAATTTATTTTGTATTCACTTTGAATTATAATACACTCATTACTTCTCTTTATTATTTACCTTTTAAAATCTCTTAAACCACTTTGACTACTTTGACCTTTTGGGGCTTCTAGATGACATATGAGGGTCCTCCAACTTCATAAGGCCATAAATTTCAAACCGTGAGTTATGTGACATTCCACATACCACCAGAAATGGAATGACATGTACTATCCATATATAATAGTATTATCTGAAAGTATATCATAACTCATATTGTTATCCATCAAACAAACTTGGGTCCATTACCCAAACCTGGGGTCTCCAACTTCTCATGGCCATAACTCTCTAATCATGAGGAGTTATGTGACGTTCTACATACCACCGGAAATAGAATGACAAGCACTATCCATATAGGATAGTTTACCTGAAAAATTCATTGTCCTTCTTCTCATTATTTCACAATTAAGTATGGGTTCTCTTACTCCACAAAGCGTCTTCCCGTGAGGGCTTTCACCATAAGGGGACCACTTTGGAGTTCATCCATATTTACTTCTTATCAACCATGACAAGACAATAATGAGTCATATTTACATCAAATGATATTGGGTCCATTACCCAAACCTTTGTGATGTGAGGCTTTCTTCAAGGGTTGACATCAATGACAACCAACCTTAATCAACAGACGCCACTTGGACTAGGAAGGTATATCATATTTTGAATTTAGTATGCTGAATTTTTGTTAGTTATATAAAAATTGTGATATACAACCTATTGGAAAAAATTTCTAGGCTCCCAAACACATCAAAAGAAACCAAGGCAAGACTAGAAGAACATGGGAAACAAAAACTTGACCATGGTGGTTACGTGAAACTAAAAACATGAATTGCAAGTACCAAATAATTAAACCATATCATTCCTATCATCATCCAAATTTTATTTAATTGCATCCAATAAGACAAATTTGAGATCTTGTGCAATGCAGGGGGCTCAATTCAAAAATGTGACCATAGAATAAGACCTTCGGCTCAGTTTCAAGTGTGGCTTTCAAGTTTTGGTTGAACGTCGACAAAGCATGGGGAAAACACAATATTCCCCTTTGAATGAAATCTTAAATAAAATCGATGGACTTTAATTGTTGATTCCTTGTAAAATATATTCACGATTGATTTCACCCATAAATGAATGTGTCTTTCTATTTTAAGAAAGAGAAAAAAAACAATAACGAGGCCAACAGTGAATGACAACCCCATGATAGTGGAGTGCAATCCGATGATGGTGGTGTGAATCCCGACCATGAAGGTGGAGTGTAACCTGATGATGGTGGTGTGCAACTCGACCGTGACGGTGGACTGCATCCCGATGATGGTGGTGTCTAGCCCAACCATGACAGTGGACTGTATCTTGATGATGGTGGTGTGCAACTCGACCATGATGGTATTATGACTATAAAATCAGATTTATGGATTAATAAAATTAATAATATTTACTTGTAGGTGGTGTAATTATAAATTTTCTTGTTTTGATGGAAGATCACATAGATGATAATTCTTGGCGAGAGCAAGAACACATGGTAGCAGAACCAATGGTCTTGACTGCTCAACCTGGTAGAGAACATTGTAATGATATTTTTATTAATGAACTACTTCTGTGAATAACAACTAACCATATCAATTTAACCCTTTTTGTTATTGTAGTCGAGGTCCATCAACAATGGCCTACACGTCGTGTAGAGTATCTGACTAGACATACAACACGTCAGAGTATGCATATTGAATCAACACCAAGAAAGAGCCCAACAACTGAAGCAGATCTAGACATGGATGAGTCAATCAACATATTTTTGAAAACTGAAAAATAGAATAAGAAGTGATGGTATATATTATGATCATAAGCATGTATAATGGAAACATATTTTGATGATAAAATATATTAATATATACTATTTGTTACTACCTTCTTATGGATGTATGTTATATGTTTTGTATGTACAAAACCACATAGTTGCACACACATTCTTTCTTTCATTTACCTTTAAAATTTGTTTTGCTATTTTCTATGCATGGATCATACTATGTCACTTTCAATTATTTTAAAATAAATAGATTGGGTATGGGGAATTGAGAGTGATTCTAGGGGGAGGGGTGGGCGGCGATGGGAAATGAGATTTCACTTTCACGTGGTTTTCCCTGTTCATTAGAGAATAAATTATTCTCGAAACCAAGAGAATCTCATTCAAGTATTCCACTTTAGTATTTCGAGAGTCTTGTACATGTCAATATGTCTGTTTATTTATTTAATTATTATTCAGTCATATAACCTTTTATTCTCTAATGATTTCTGTAGGTATTCACAAAAATTGGACTACAAAGATGTTGCTTTTCGACACATTTCATGATTTTCTCATGGGAGCTGAATAAAATTTTCCCCACATGTCAGTGGGCAGAGTTGCAGATGTTGCTAATCTACCCACATGCATGTGGGAAGAGTTGTATATGATACAAMTTTTCAMACAGGCCTGTGGACATATTTGTAGCATGGAAACTCTATCAACATGCCTGTGGGCATATTTGTAGCATGGAAACTCTACCAACAAGCTTGTGGGAAGAGTTGTAATTCTATATGAAAATTTATGAGAATTCTTTCAATGATTTATGTTGTGTATTTGTGTTTAGTAGAAACATCAATCAATGCTACTCAAAAGATCCCATTACAAAAAATCATAAGTAGCATTTTGGAAATACAACTGAAAGTATTTTGGAAAAACTTGTAAATATCAGTTGGTTATTTATAATAACTTTGTTGAAGGAGAAGGTTAGGGCAATGGTGCCAAGTTAGATTTTCTCTGGATATGTGGAGTGTTCACTTCAAACTAAAAGGATCTCCAAATTTTATTACCTTGTATCTTTGTTTGTATTTTCGATCTAATTTCTTATGTCTTATTTACTAATAAAATCCACACTATCACAATGGGTTGCAATAGAATCTCATAACATGCATAAGGGTGACCAACTAGTTGACACTTGTTGAAATTCTTTGCATATTCCATGGCATATTAAGATAGTGTCGACTACCACAGTCTAACATCGAGAAACTTCAACCTCGTAGTTTTTGTTCCAATGCGCCTCCCAAAGGATGACTTATACTTTATGATATAGAATGCATTAGTTTAAAATTATATCTATGGAAATACTATATAGGTTTCCCATAGTGAACTTGTATTTTTCATAATAGATAATCAATCATATTCATTGTTTATGGTCATACATTTTTGGTATAGAACCCAACTTGAGGAACTTTGTGATATATGTGAAATAACCTTGAACCAATTCCACCTCAAATAGATTTAGATGTGGGAATTCATCCAGGGTATCTAGAGTTTCCACATCTATGCCCATAGGCCTATGAGAAGAGTTGTCACATCTCTGCCCACATGCCTATGGGCATAGTTTCCACATATTTTCCCACATGCATGTGAGTAGAGTTGTAGCAACTACAACTCTTCCCATAGGCCTATTGACAAATTTTCCATGTAGAAAACTTAGATAACTAAATTTGGAGCTATATAGAAACATGTGTGTGCATTTCCATTAGGTCAATTTCTATTGTTTTGGTCTCTCCACTTACAAGGTAGACTTTTCCTCTTTTACAAAACAACCACTTTTATGTTTGCATATGAAAATCTAAATATGTAGACAAGTGTAAAATTATCTAAGACACCCTTAGAAACTTGAATCATTGAAATTGTAGGTTTATCAGATCTGGGCGTGCATTTTAGTGAAGCTTGGTGTGCATTTCTGCATCAATGCATAAATTACATTTTAAAAGAAAAACAAGTATTTTTCTCAATCATGTATTCCATTTTAGTATTTCTAGAGTCTCATACATGTTGATATGTTTGTTTGTTTATTTAATTATTATTCAGTCATATCACCTTGTATTCTCTGATGAAATATGTAGGTCTTTGCAATGGAATTGCAACTAACAACTAGCCTATGTGTGATGTGGTTGTACAAACTCCTACCTCATTAAGATCATGAAAACATGTAGTTAGTATTGATTTTTTCATTTCAGTTAGTGTCTCTGCACAATTGCCAAAGATTATGTATATTTTAACCCTTACCAAATTCTAGGCACAAATCACGCTACTATAAATTCTTTAGGGTTTACAACAAAACCACAGTCCTGTAATTTGTAACTTGTAAATAACCAAAACCATACATGGGCTTGCATTTCCATTAGGTCACTTTCTATTGTTTTGGTCTCTCCATTTACAAGGTAGACTTTGTCTCTTTTACACAACAACCACTTTTATGTTTGCAAATGAAAATGTAAATATGTAGACATTTGTAAAATTATCTAAGAGTCCACCCTCATAAACTTTAATCATTGAAATTGCAAGCGTGTAAAGACTTGGGTGTGCATTTTAATGAAGCCCGGCGTGCATTTCTACACAAATGCAAAAATTACAGTTTAAAAAAAAATAATTATTTTTCTCAATCAAATATTTCATTTTAGTCTTTCTAGAGTCTCGTACATGTTGATATGTATGTTCTTTATTTAATTATTATTCATTCATATCACCTTGTATTCTATAATGATTTTTGTAGGTCTTCGCAATGGAAATGCAACTAGAAACTAGCTTATGTGTCATGTGGTTGTACAAGCTCCTGCCTCATCGAGCTCATGGATGCAGGTAGTTAGTACTAATTTTTCCATTTTAGTTAGTGTCTTTGCATAGTTGCCAAAGATTCATGTATATTTCAACCCTTTACCAAATTCTGGGCACAAATCACCCTAGTATGCATTATTTAGGGTTTACAACAAATCCATAGTCCTGTAACATGTAACTTGTAAATTAACAATACCGTACATGGATTTTTCTTCCTAGGGTGTGCATTTCTCAACCCCGTTTTCTTGCATTTTTATGCATTTTTCTCTTTATGCATTTTTTTTGCATTTACAAGGAAATTTTAGCCTTTATGCACAACAGAGGGTTTTTGGTTTCAAAATGCACAACTAAAGAACGAATGGATGTAAAATGATAAAATCCAAATTCTACAGTTTGAACCACTCAATTTGGAGGTCACATGAGTCTTAGACGTGCATTTTATAGTAAGACAATTTTACCTTGCATTTTACAAAAAGTATGTAATCTCGGTTCAAGTATATATATATATATATATATATATATATATATATATATATATATATATATATATATATATATATATATATATATATATATTATTAAATTCAACCCAAAACTTAAATGACTAAATTTGGAGCTATATAGAATCATGGGCATGCATTTCCATTAGGCCACTTTCTAATGTTTTGGTCTCTCAATTTATAATGTAGAAGTTTCTATTTTTACACAACAACCACTTTAATGTTTGCAAATTAAAATCTGAATATGTAGACATGTGTAAAATTATCCAAGACACCGTAAAAAACTTGCACCGCTCAAATTGCAAGGGTGTTAAGACCTAGGTGTGCATTTTAGTGAAGCATGGCATGCATTTCTGCGCAAGGGCATAAATTATAGTTTAATAGAAAAACATGTATTTCTTAAGTGTGATTGTGCATTTTTAGTTATGAAAGCTCTGACAAGCTTGAATTAGGGTTTTATGAAACAATGTAAACCCTAATACTAATTTTTTGTATCATCATATATCGACAACATTGTCATATACATCCAACTCAACCTGCCCCCTATGTCCAATGCAATATAATTTTATTTTATTTTATTATACTTTTGTTGGATCTTTGACATATATCCGTTTATTTCCAACAGGACATGTAGCTCTTATGCATCGCCACTCCGACAAACATTGCAGACCATGGTGTCGCACATCTAAGGAATCCCTGGCACCATATCATTGGATCATTGATGGATTGTGCACTTTAGAGCATCACCACACCAACATAGGCCATCGACCTTGAAGTTGCAATTTTGATGGCATCCACGTCAGATTTCCAACAACACTTACGAGAACCGATGTCGTAGAAACGATGACCGTTGTCAATGAAACAACAACAGGTCACCTGGTAGCATTTTCTTAGAAAAGGCCATGTGGAAGACATAGGCATCTCAATACCGACATTTAAATTATAGTTGGTAGTATCATGATGATTTGCGACGAACATATATTTCATAAAATATCTCCATGAGATGCCACATGACATCTTTGTATGTTGGAGATATGACATACTCTGGTATCGTCGAGAGTGCGATGAAAGGGGTTCGACTAATAACTGGAAATTGAGTTTGTCGGAAGCCAGATGGGTGTCTGTTGGATGGGCATCGAAAATGAGAGAAATGTACTAGTGAAATGATTGAAATGGTTGTTGGGATATTTGCATTGATGTGTAGTGGTTGTTGTCTTTTTATCTTTTCCCCCTTTCCACTTCTTCCTCCCCTCCTTAGAATCTCCTTAGTGGTATTTTTTCTTCGAACCACTTGGACACCCCTTATTTTGTCCTATGTTTTCTAGGTACTATTCATGTACACACACCTCATCCACAGTCCTTGTCTTGAAGAGAATCACCTACTTTCCTATATGACTGTGTAAACTCCCCAAATACTTGAGGAGTACATATGGGTTCTTGGGAGAGATACCCAACATGATGGCCATCTTTCTGAACTCAGTGGTGTACTCTTGTAAACTTTTCCCCTACCTTTTCTTGAAGTAGTGCCACTGGATCCATTGGTCCTCTACATACCCAATAGGGTAGAATTGGAACTTGATGAGGGTTTTGAAGTACTCCCACCTAGTTACTAGCGGATCACCCTCTAGCCTAAGTGTTCCCTATGGATTTCCCACTAGGTTAAAGCATGGCCCTCTAACTTCAATATAACAAATGAAATATTTTTCTCTTCATCTATATGGTGAATGCTAAAATAAACTTCTAGTTTTTGCAACCAATGATTCATTTTTAATGCATCAATCTCACCTCACTATGGATTTATGTCCACTTTCGCTTCCATATTGAATAGGGACCGTGAAGGGTTAACGACACTCGAAATCAACTAATCTTTCTTGGATTCTTTCTAAGACTCCTTTCATGAGTCTTCATGATCTCCCGATTTCCCCTCCAATCTGATCTATGAGTTAGAGCCTCCATCATCTCTAAAAGGTTCGAGATTGCTTTATAGAGCCGTCATGATGAGGTTCATATTGCGGTTGATATCGGCAACCTATGCTTCCAACCTCTCAAATCTCTCTCTTGTTGGATCTTGAGGGTTGTTGTGAACAGACTCGTCCACCATGGCTAGGGATTTTGTGACTTTTCTTTAATCTTGTTCTTGGATCCTACAACTTCCCATAAATACCAAAAATAAAAACCTGCTCTAATACTAATATGATCTGTAAACTTGTAATGATATAATCACAGGCGTACATTTCCATCAGGTCACTTTCTACTGTTTTGGTCTCTCAATTTACAATGTAGAATTTTCTCCTTTTACACAGCAACCACTTTTATGTTTGCAAATGAAAATATAAATACATAGACAGGTGTAAAATTATCTAATACACCCTCATAAAATCGCACCACTCAAATTGCAAGGGTGTTAAGACTTGGGTGTGCATTTTAGTGAACCCTGGTGTGCATTTATACACAAGGGCATAAATTACAGTTTAAGAGAAAAAAATGTATTTCTTAAGTGTGATTGTGCATTTTTACTTGTGGAATCTCTAACAATATTGAATTAGGGTTTTATGAACCAATATAAACCATAATCCTAATTGTCTGTATCATCATATATCGATAACATTGTCATCTACATCTAGCTCAACCTGCCTCCTGTGTCCAATGTAATATACTTTTTTATTTTATTTTATTATACTTTCGTCGGACTTTCGATTCCTATACATTCATTCTCGACGAGACATGTATCTCTTATGCATCACCACTCCGACGGACGTTGCATACCATGGTGTCGTGCATCCAAGGAATCCCTCAAACCATATCATTGGATTGTCGATGGACTACACATTGTAGAGTGTTTCCACACCGACCCTGAATTTGCAATTTCGATGGCACGCACATTGGATTTCCAACTGTACTTATGAGATCATATGTCGCAATAATGATTACCACCATCGGTAAAATGATGATGGGTCACTTGGTGGTATTTTCTTGGAAAATTCCACGTGGTAGACATAGGCATCTCAATACCGACATTTAAATTATAGTTGATGGTACAATGATGATTTACGACGAACATTTATTTTGTAAAATCTATCCATGAGATGCCACGTGGCATATTTTTATGTTGAAGATATGACATATTGTGGTGCCATTAAGAGTGCGACAAAAGGGATTCAACTAACAGTTGGAAATTGGGTTTGTCAGAAGCCAGTCAGGCATGGGAACAACGTTGAAAATTGAGCCAAATGTACTAGTGCAATGATTGCAATGGTTGTTCAGATGTTTGGGATGATGTGTAGTGGATGTTGTCTTCTTATCTTTTCCCCCTTTCCACTTCTTCCACCCTCCTTGGAATCTCCCTAGTGCTCTTTCTACTTTGAACCACTTGGCCACCCCTTATTTTGGCCTATGTTTTCCAGGTACTATGCATGTACACACACCTCATCCATTTTCCTTGGCTTGAAGATAATCACCTTCTTTCGTAGATGACCATGTAAACCCCCCAAATACTTGAGGAGTACATATGGGTTCTTGGGAGAGATACCCAACATGATCCCCATCTTTCTAAACTTAGTGGTGTACTCCTATACATTTTGTCCCTGCCTCTTCCTGAAGTAGTGCCACCAGATCCATTGGTACTCTACATACATAGTAGGGTAGAATTGGGATTGGATGATGGTTTTGAAGTCCTCCCACCTAGTAACTAGTGGATCACCCTCCAACCTAAGTGTTCCCATATGGATTTCCCACTAGGTTAAATCATGGCCCTCTAACTTCAATCTAGAAAATGAAATATTATTCTCTTCATATGTAATCATGCTTCACAGTCTACGTCGTTTCCATTACCAGTGAGCATATTCCATTATGAATATTGAGAGGAAAGTCAAACTGTGGGCTAGTTGTGGTTCTGCAATCCCTTGCATTCATCAGATCTGGGGGAAGACAAATCTACGCCATTGATCAACAGACAAGGAAGAGAGTCGAGGTCATATCTCTCGGTCACATGAAGAGAAGACATAGATCCTTCAACATACAAGGAGAACATGGTTTAGCACCTTTGTGTTAAGATTGTGGTCATATGGATTTGATCATGTTAGTGATCGAATAAGAAGAGATCAGATCAATCCTACGCACCATTTTAAGGCTTTAGAGTGCCTTAATATGAATAGGGTCTCTCTAAATGTGGGCTGAGTTAGCAACAGATTTGGATCTGGTCCAAGCTTATGGGAAGAATTGGTCGGATTCATATCTCACTTGCATCAAGTATGATTAACAATACACACAATAATTTAATATATGAAATGTCTGAATGTCATGAGCAGTGTCTGAATGCCATGAGAAGAACTCCTTATTGATAAGCTTATTCTAACCTATTAAATGCAACAGTTCAAAGAGGTATTGCCTAGATCTCACAAAGTTCATGTTAGATTTAAAAATTAATTTTCTTATTCACTTGTCAATTAGGTCATATGATTGAATTGATTTATAGCATATCCATATATTGCAACCAACAAGCTAAATCCTTCATAGTTGTTATGGCATTCCTGTATGTTCAAATTGTACATATAATCTTGAGTCATTGGTTGAGTGTTGTAGTTCTACAGACTTGAATTGATTGTATGTTGGACAGTTGGATGGAGCAGTAGCAAAGTCAACCATTGACTTTGTTGCTACCTTGTCCAATTTCCTGAACATACAAGGATGTCTCTTGTAGTTTGGAATAAATTAAAATAGCATTTAATGAATACAAATACACATACATAGCTTCTATATTTTGATGAACTTGTGATTGGACTCACAAGTGCTTGATTTGGTGAAAGCATGTGATACATCCTTGGGACATAAGGCTCAACAACAACAACAAAGTATCAATTACTAAATGACATAAATTGATCTATGAGGGAAGTTGTGAAATGAATGGAATGTACTATTTGTTAAACTGTCAGGGAATAATTAACATCCTCATTATAGGTCATGAATTTGACATATTTTAATGTGAAGGCATTGATATTAGTATTAAGGTTCTTGTCAAGTGCCTCATTTAACTTCAGAAACTCAAAGTAAAGGACAATGTACATGTGCAATAAGGATATAAAACATGGAGGAATTAATCATATAGGATACATAGATCCTAAATTGGTATCTATGCTCAATAGGTACAACTATATAAGGACCTAGAACATAATAACTTGATTATTAATAAGTTAATAAAACAAATTGTTATTAAAGAATCATGAGAATTAGATAGACCATTGGATGGATCCAAGTTGATGATTGATGAGGATATCCACTTTCGATGAGTAAAGGGAATAATAAATTATATTTTAGGGCTCAATTGTAATACTATTCTATATCCATTAAAGATTGAGATGTTTCATAAGAATATGCAAAGTCCATTGTGGGATAGCTTAGGAAGCAATCATTTATTCATAAAGAAATCCAAGTGGTGAACCCGCATCAACTCAGGAAGCAATCGTACATCCATGAAGAAATCCAAATGGTGAACCCTGACCGAACACATCAATTTTTATAAATAGGGATTTAATAAACTATTCTTATTGTTGAAATGATACACTCAAAACAACTTCATTGAAAACTCAATCCTAACATGGAAATCATATTAATTATTAGAATTTTATTTTCTTGGTATTTATTTTCACTCTCTAAATATTATTATTTCAATGTAGATAACATGCGATGAGTCTAAGAAGCTCCACTATATACATGCAAAGCTTTATCATATGTTTCTTTTCTCCATGATAAGTTCCTCCTCCATATATATTCCTCTTCTTCATTCAAAGCTTTATCCTACATTATTCATACGTAAACTAATGATCTATGACTTTTAGTATAGCATGAAGAAGGCAAATAAATATAGTTATAATAATAATAATTTATTTTTAAGGTCACGACCAAGCCACACCAAATTAGTGTATGAGACCCCCTTGTTTGTGGGACAAGGGACCCCCCTCCGCACAACGATTTGACTGGAAAAGTCTACGGAGGTATACATACCCTACCCCCCTTTGGATTTGAACTTGTGGCCTCTTAAGAGGAAACACATGTTCTTAACCATTAGGCCCACTCAGGCTGTAATAAATAAAACGCACAGTGAAAGGTTATATAGCAATATTAAACAAAACCTGTAGTGAAGGGTCAAACATGTTGTTTTTAGTTTTAATATATTATTATTTTAAACTCAATGGTAGATATAGGGGTGGGGTAGGGGCAGCGTATTGTTAAAAATGCACTAATGAAAATATTAAAGGTAAATAAATAATATTTTTTTTCACATAAAGATTTCAAATCATTTTAAGATTTAAGTTCAAAGGGTATATACCAATTATGATGTTGATAATTTGGGAAACACAATGTCTATATGGAGTATGAGAATTATAAGAAGTTAATATGAACAAGCAAGAAAAATCAATAAAGATTGTAAAGTATTTGAATTATAATTGGAAAATAAAAAATAATATCTTTACCAACAAAACATGAATTAAAAAGTATAATAGAAAAATAACAAGAGTCACAACAAAAAATTACAGGATATTTACACATAAAAATGATAAATTGTCTATTCAAAAAACCATAATCAAATTTACAAGATCTTTACACATAAAAAATGATGAAATTGTCTATTCAAAAAGTTGTAATCAAATCTTACTTGAAGTTAAAAAATTAAAACTTAAGGACAATCATTTCATGTTCAACAAAGAAACCTTAATTGATTTGATTGAAATGAGGAATTTCTTTGAGGTTAAAGTCAATATCATGGATAAGGAAGCCCCCACATACTCAATTAAAGTGGAAAAATCAAATTTAGCCACTAACGAAATTTTATCAGACAAAGAGCATCCATAAATTGAGCTCAAGAAGCAATTCAACGAGAAAGTAACATCTACAAATTTAATTGCAATGGAAGGTCAATTAGTCGCCATTGATGAAGTTGTGTATCAAGAAAAGGATATTGACACACTAATGAATACAAAAATATCAAAGATCAACAAGATGACACAAGTAAATCATGAGAATATCAAATCTATGACTAAGAAGGATGAAGTTACTAGGGTACCATATCGTTACCCAAATCATAGAAGTTGTAGCAAAACATAATCAATGTACCAATGCCCATAATTATCCAACCGAATTCAATGCTTTACTTAGACATTGAAGCATCCAAAATTCTATTCAACTTGAAGTCAAAAACATAAAATGTTTCTTTGAGAATCTTTTTTTCTTGGTTACAAAGCTCGAGGAAAACCCCTAAGTATTTCCCAGGGTAAACTCTATAATCTTTAGGGCACAAGAATATTTTTTTCTAGGTTACAAAGCCCAGGGAAAACCCCCTAGTATTTATTAGGGTAAAACCTAGAATCTTTAGGGCACAAGGCTAGCCAACAACAAGTCTCAAAGACATTAGGGTAAATTCATGAAGGTGGGAAACACTTTCGTGAGAATCATATCTCCAAAATTTCGAAAGACCTTTTTTCGACCGAACTAATATTTTTTTTCGCCTGAAAGTTCTATTTTTTCGGCCAAAATATGTTTCGGACAAACCTTTGAATGTCAAATCAAACGGTACCATGACGACGCCCTCGATTTTTGTGTACAATTTTAGCTGGACGATTTTTTTTCATCCGGTAACATATTTTCGACTGAAAGATGTTCCGACTGAAAATTTCTTTCGGTCGAAAGAATGTTTCGGCCGAAATATCATTTTGGCCGAAAGAACCTTTTGGCCGAAAGGACATTTCGGCCAAAAAGTTCTTTCGACCAAAAATAGGTTTATATATTACTCGCACATCACGACTGTTATGGTTTTTCTGAGTTCTTGGAGATAGTTGATAGTGTTAGAGTGAGTGTTGGTGATAGTTGATAGTGTTAGTGTGAGTGTTGGTGCGGTTGTGTTAGTGTGAGTGTTGGCGTGGTTGGCCGGATGTGGGCGATCGAAGTTGTGGAACTATAGACAGGTCTTGGAGCTACGGATAAATTCATTTAAATTTATGTAAATTTAATTAACTGTAATCAATCAATTAAAAAAAGTTTAATTTCTTCATATTTTCATAGTTATTTAGTCATAATAGTGAGTGTATTTTCTAGATTAACTGTGTGAGTATGTCATAATAGTGATTGTATTTTCTAGTTTGGTTGTGTGAGTTTTGAAACATCCAATCTAGAAAACTCACAAAGAAAAAAAATCATACACAATAAATCTAAATTGAGTTTAGGGGAAGAGTTAATTACATTTTGTAACACAATAACCTATCGTCGAATTCATGAGATTTTGGTAGCCTTGGTGGCAGAGGAAAGTATGATTGCCATGAGGATTTTTCACACACATTCCCGCGCCACATACATCTCACTCACATGCTGCAACCAATCAATACCAAAATTATGTATGCATATCTCAAAAATGGCCTGCAGCTTTAGGCTTTCAAAGCCCAGAAATAAAATTTAGAAATTATAAATTATAGACATCCAACTAGATGGTTATGGTGAAATTACTTACAGTTGGATTGTTCAGAATAGCTTAAGTTACCACGGTGTACTTACAAATTTTCTTAAGGATATAAGGTGTCACTGCAAGCACTATTTAATGTGCCTGCACGCACAAAGAACTTGTAGAATCATGAAAAAATTACAGAACTTGTCAAGCCAAAATCTATTTAGAAATAGAAATAGGATCTATAAAACTGATAGAAAATTGGAATTAATCTTACAATTGGGTATAACGCAGGGAATACATGAGAGTGCCTTATTATCTGCATGTGGTTTCCTCCATCCATGTTTTCACTCACACCTGAAGAATGGATAAACTGATGAGTCTTTGCATATTCCCATTCCGCAGTCATAAAAATCACATACATAGTTTCCATGCACTGATCTCATTATTATTCAACACATAATAGTGGAAATTATGGCAATCGTGCCAAAGTCCATGTTTTTGGGAGAAACCTGCATTTTCCAAGACAATTAAAACATCTACCACCAAGCATAGAGAACCAACTTGTTCCCTGAAATTGTAGGTGCCGAGATCTTAGGAAGGTCTATTGCTCGCAAATTTTGTAGGCACATTCCTATGCACTAACAGTTCAATCTCCCTGAGCTCATTCCTAGGCCACTGTTGACCACTGAAAATTAGTGAAAACAAGGTGAAATGGTGGCAGCAGTACCTTAGACATGTTGTGATTTGCAAATCTCAAAGTTGTGTTGATTAATATTTAATGAATATTTTTTATTTTTTACATTGAGATTGTGTTATAATGATTTAAATATCGAGATTGTGTGATAATGATTTAAATATCGAGATTGTGTGATAATGATTTAAATATCCAGTTAGTAATTTTACAATTTTATATTGAGATTGTATTATTTGTATTGGATGGTTTTCATATTTTATTTTCTTATTATTGGAAACATAATATAGAACTAAATAATTATTACATGGTGAAATTGAAATCAATTATGTGGTGCAATGTTTAATAAATTCTGATAAATGTTAAAAAATATTTTTATTTTTTTATTCTTTGTTGAAATATAATACAAAAGTAGAATATTCTTACATGGTGAAATTTACACCAATCTTGTGGTGAAATGTTTACTAAATTCTTTTAAATATTAGAATAGATTTTTACTATTTTATTTTGGAGTTGTTGTTTATAGTCAATGTACAACTATGGTTTATAACATTTTTTATCTGAAATTTAATTTTTTTTATTGGAAAATTATGATTTAAAATAAAATTTATATTTGGGTTAATTAAACATTTATCTCATATGTGTGTGTGAGAGAGAGAGAGCTAGCTCACATATAATACATACGGATTTTCCCTAATAAAGACAATATAACTTAAATCAATACTAATACTGATAATAATAAAAGCATGTAAGCTATCGTAAAAACAACTTGATCTCAACTAATATGAAACACACCATGTATAGGTGTATGCTCTCTTATTGTAATTCAAAGTACGAGCTATAGTGTGACTTATAATTAGGTCTCTGCTTATGTTAGCTTATGAGCTTTAACTATCCTATGCCTAATCTGATTCCATTGTAATTCCCTGAATCATTCGTATTACTTGGAGCTAAGTTTGGCATCACTCCTAGTTATAGTGTACATACTAGTGAACATATCTTAATCATACACTACTACATATGGGCATATTATTCCACGAAAATTTTCCACACTTCAACTAGTTTCATATTTTTTTTAAACAGGGCGGGATTTTCGTCACTATTTCCACGAAAGTTCGTCGCAATATCAACGGAAATCTTATTTAAATCTAGTCAGGATTTTCGTCTCTATAGCAACTAACTTTTGTGGCAATAGTGACACAAATTTTGCCTATCTCATTGGTCAATGTTAACGGATAGTTGACTACTTTATCTATATATATGTGACTTTAAGAGACTTTGCGACACAATTGCTATAGTTGCGACATTGTTCTTGGCTTTTGTTTGCGCTGTTTATTTTTTCCATCACCCACCGGTTGAACAAATCCAATTCTCGATCTACATAGCTCGGATTTTGAACTTGCAAGGTTAGTATGTTATTTTTTATTGATGTACTCATTTAGCTTGTAATTTTTTTTTCAAATGTCCAAATTTCATTTAGCTTGTTTTTTCCTTGATAATATATTATAATATGTGTAGTACCATATTTCATGTCTTTGGTTTTTGGATCTAGTTAGTATATTCTATGGAAAAGGGTATG
>ML787663.1:952902-963855 GCA_009831015.1 Picea engelmannii | reverse complement strand
AGTTCGTTGGAAAAAAATTGCATTTTGACCACCGTGAAAATAGCAACGAACTTTCGTCGCAAGTTGCCACAGGTTTTTGTCACACATACAACATCTTTGTCGTAACTTTGGTCTTGATGAATCAATGTTGTCGCTATTGCCACGGGTATTCGTCACAAGTTTCCACGGTTTTTTGTCGCACATACAACATCTGCGTCGCAAGTTTTTGACTTGTAAAAAAAATTCACCATAATTGTCACGGTTGTTCATTCTATTTGTGACGAGGTTTCGTTGAAATTGCGACGATGCAAAGGGTTAACCGAACTTGAAGGTGGTGACACGTGGAGAGATAATTTTGTCGATGTTTCCACGCATACCTAGATTGTCGATAGAGAGATGAAAAAAAAACTCGGCTTTCATGAAAATTGCGACGAATAAGTGTGGCAATATCAATGAAAAACCATCACAAATTTGGTCATATGTACTAGTGATAGACTACCTGAATCATATAAGCATTAACATTAGTTAATACATATCCATATTACATATATAGGCAATGGTATACATATTATCGTATGCCTTATTACTAATATATCATGACATATACCATATCTAAGCTGGGCATCACTCCTAGTTATAGTGTACATACTAGTGAACATACAATAATCATAGACTACCTGAATCATATAAGCATTGCCATTAGTTAATACAGATCCATTTTACATAGATAGGAAATGGTATACATCTTATCATATGTGTTATTACCAATATATCATGACATATACCATATCTAAGCTTTTAGCAATAGATGTGATTCCAATACCATCTTTAAGCCGAGTTACAATTCCATGTATTCTCCCTATAAGTGTATGTTTCCCATTAATTACAACATAGTGATTAGTGTATTAGCCAGTCTAACAAACTCAATATCATGGAAACAATAGGGATAAATTAAGTGTACAAAAACATGAATCAAACTTGTTGTAATCATACCAACTAACTGTATAGGGTTGAACATGATGAAGTAATGAGATAATATGATATGAGACCACAACAAACCCTCTATGAGACCTCATACATTATCTTTGGTGATCTACTACCCTTTGTATTTACACTAATATGGCACAGATACTAGTTATAGATTGCATGGTATTCTCTTTGCCTTATTTGCTCCATACTATGTGAAGCTTTACTGTATGAGCATACCATAGATATGGGAATATAAGGAAATAAATAGTGCAGATAAATAGTGCAAATCAAAGAGATCAACAAGAATTAGAGATATGAGCTCTGTTGTGACAAGGGTGAATCTTGTTTCCATAAATGTTACCATTGAATAGTATTAACTATGCATAATACTAGTATTCCTTAAAGGGTAATACTAGTATTACTTCTATATTAGTGTCGATCAACTTTGACTGGAATCATAGTATTGAAAGTGAACACATGTGATGTATGTGAATAACTTAGATATAGTCTTTGTTTTTGAGATAGAACATTTAATTGTATTTATACAACTAAGTAATATGCATAATATATCGATCTGTATTGATTATACCCATTGAACTAGTATAATAGCTTTGAGATTGAACTTACATATAAACCATATATAACACTAAGTAATGCTTAATGTATACGATAACCACATTGATATTGAAGTAATACCTAAGATATATGTAATGAACACATACTACTTATCACTATTCCATATTGTTGATTAGGGAAATAAGGGGAATATACACACTACTCGATAATGGTGATAGGTGAAAATAAGGGTAATATCGTATGTCACAAGCATTAGAATCACATACAAGTGTAATACATGTTTTGATACTTAGTGTCATTTCTTTCTAGTGATATCCCATGTAGTTAATAAGAGATAAGATTAATATCACAATATGTATTGATTATGGTAAATAGGTAACATGATATCACCTTGTTGAACCTTAAGCTAATTTGTTCTTGTATTACTGATATCATAGTAATGGGATGACTCTATTCCCCTTGTATTAGAGGTTAAGCTATTGCCTTTAGTTTTTAATATATACTTCCCTTTGTATTTAAAAATCATGTTGTTTGCTTCATGACTGTATGTTATAACTCATACAAAAACCTTTAACTGTAACTGGACAAATAGGGCATAGGTTAGTAGTATCCCTATTCAATGGACTTACTTCCTTATAGTGATCATTGTTTTGGTACCAGGATGAGATTCACAATATGGAATGTTATGAAATTAATGGGAAGCAATATCACTGGCTACTACACAATGAGAGATTCAAACCAGTGTAATCAATAGTTCATAATCAAATACATTAGACTCATATCAGGAAGTCGTACTCATAGTTAGTTTTGTACTAATGCATATTCAAGTAATGCCAATCAATGGTAATAAGCTAAGCTAATATGCAATCAATGGTAATAAGATAAGCTAATCCGCAATCAATCATGAAGGCGAATTCGACATGTATGAGGACACACCGGAATAACTTGACTCATATGATGACAAGGAAATGGACCTTGGGGATCTCGACTTAGAGTCCATTTCTTCTTCCTACCAACAACAATACTTGAATTCAATCGCTGAGAAATAGGCTCAGCTTATTAAGGAATCATTGGTTCACAAAAAAATTCTTAGCAACCCAAAAACAAAACAAAAAAAGGTATGCTCTCAATTCCTTCTACAAGAATTAAATCCTCTTCCTCTACTCAACCTAAAAAACCTAAAGAAAAAAAAAAGAGGTAGGCAAAGAAACAAAAAAATTCTTAAATATCTGGGAGAGTTTATGGTTAACTCAGGCCGCCATACCTTGATGAAATACAAGTTCCTACCCAACCCCCCACATTCCTCATGAAGGTCATCTCTTGGAATATCAAAGGCCTTAATGGTAAAACCAAGCACAAGCTTCTCAGACAAAAGATCCTCTAGGAAAATCTCTGTATAGTAATGATACAAGAAACTAAATGCCTCCAAGTCCTTCCTCGAACCCTTTCCTCTTGCATCTATAAGGGACCCCAAGCTACGACCTTATATGCACACAAAGTGGTAAGAGGCCTTGCCCTTATCTAAAACCCTTCTAAAATAACTTTTTCCAACTTCTTTACCACAAAGCGCTTCCTCACAACTCCCTTCCATATTGTATGGTCCTATCAAACTCACTTTCTAACCAATTTTTATGGTCCCAACTATATCCCTAACAAACTTCATTTTCTTGACTCCATTCAACACCTGCAACCCCATCATCAATAATGGTCATTGGATTATTCGTGGATACTTCAACATAATTACCTCTCTGAATGAAAATAAAGGAGGCATAAGAAGGCTCAACCATGAATCCCAATCCTTTCTTGATACCATCCAATCCCTCAAGCATCAATGACATTCACACCTAGAATAACTATAGAAGAGGCCAAAACTAGATGGCTTCAAGACTTGATTTCTTTCTAGTCTCAGAATCTATTTTTCTAGTCGGCTTCCATCATTTAGCCTCCATCCTTCCCTACAATGTGATAGAACAGTGTGATAGAACATCCTGACATAGAATAAGAGTTAGTCAACTTCTTTCAGGATCGACTCATTGAACTAGCAGTAAAGTGAAGGTCGACTATTCAAACAATTACTCAACACATCCTACAGCTAGTCTCACTATCATAGAACGATTCCCTCATGTGTCCCATCTCTCCAGAGGAAGTTGAGGAAGCATTCTTTGACATGCTTAAAGGATAATCGTCAAGTCCCAATGGCTTTACTTCGGATTTCTTTAAAGCATGTTGGCCCATCATAAAGTGGGACACACGGGCCTTAGTAGAAGACTCCCACCTTCACTCCAATTTTATCCCATATCTAAATATAACCTTCCTCACCTTCATCTCGAATGAATACAAGGTGGGAAACCCCAACAAATTTCCCCTAATTTCCCTCTGTAACATGGTCTATAGAATCATCACTAAAGTCATTTCCAATCGACTAAAATTTCTTCTTCCCTCTCTAATTTATCTAAAACAAACCAACTATGTGTAGGGGAGGCAAATCTTGGATTAGGTTATCCTTTCCACATGGTCATCCACTCTCTAAAAATTTCCAAAATCCTCGATATTCTTTTAAAATTGGATATGTCTAAATCCCCCAACAAGCTGATTTGGAAAGACATTTATCATACCCTTCTCGCCTTTGGATTCTCCCCTCCCTAGATCAAATTATTACTTTCCCTTAAATTTCGTGATTACTTTTAAATCCTAGTCAACTACTCCCCTTCTTCTACTTTCTCCCCCTCTAATGGTGTCAGACAGAGCGATCCCCTCTCGACCTTCATCTTCATCTTGATGGATGAACGTCTTGGCAGAGCCATCAAAATGACTGTGGTAAAAAATAAAATGAAGTCGTGTGTGTTGATGATGAGGAGCATAGCATATCCCATCAACAATTTGTTGATGACACTATGCTCATGGCTTAGTCTACAGCTAGAGAAGCCAAGGCTATCCAACATGTCCTTTTAGATTTCATGGACTCATCAAATACCACTATCAATATCTCAAATCTCAGTTTTTTTTCTTTCACACTACCTCTGTTGTACAGACTCACATCTATAGGATCCTTGGATTCCAAAGGAGCTCTCTTCCATCAAAATATATTGGTTCCTTCTTATTGAAAACAGATGACAAAATTCATCATGGGAGGACCTTCTTTCCTGAATGAACAAGAAATTGTCTAATTGGTCCTTCAGAATGCTCAATGCATCGTGACAACTAGTCCTTCTCAAGTATATCCTTCAATCCATGCCTCTTTACTTGTTTTCATCCATGGTTTCTCCCAAAGTGATCTTGAAAGTTGTTTGAAACCTCCAAAGATCCTTTCTATGGGGTGGAACTTACAAAGAAAAGAAATGGGATTTAGTCACTTGGACAAGCTCAATCTCCCTAACCTCAAACGAGGACTTATTTTCAAATATCTAGATGTCCCCAGCTCATTTTTTGGAGCTAAAACATGGTGGTATTGACTGAAATCAAATAATACTCTATGGGCCCTCCTTTGGTGCAAGAAGTACTACCCTCTCATAGAGCCTCAGGACCTGATCATACTTTCAGGAAATATTTCAAGCTCCTTAATATGGAACAATGTCTAGAAAAAGAAATATATTTTCCACACTGATTGTTTTTGGGAAGTCAAGGATGAAACCAATGCTCTATTTTGGGATGAAACATGGAAACAAATTCCTCCTTTCTACCACAATATGTAAATTCTTTCGAATGGACATGAGTAGAATTTTCAACTTCTTCTTCTATTTGGCCCCGACCACAGCTTTATGATGCATCTTAGCTAGCAAATGTTCGATTGGATGCAAACCCAAGTACCGATGTCATCGATTTAAAATTAACTTAGATGGAACGGTATGATAAAGTAATGATGTCATCGATTTAAAATTTAATTAGATGGCATATTTCTTCCATCCAACCAAACATGGTGTAAAATTAATCATTGATTTTCATGGATTGTGCTCCATACTAGTTGGATGCATGAAATCTGATTGCCCATATAGACAATCGCTACTCCGTTACCAGACTTTGACCCATGTACACTTCATATATTATGTGTTTCCATCATAGTAAGTGCTTATCATGTTGTGACTTTTCCTTTTACTTTTGGAGCATTTCATCAACTTTATGTCCTAATATGTGCTCGTCTAAATATTGTTTCTATTTTTTGTGGATTTACCAAGGTTATTTGTGCTAATAGTAAGAAACCAAAATATATTTTAAATGGGTATGGGTAGTGGATTTATGCATCACCCTATTATAATTGCGTCTAACATAAAGAAATTTCTATTAAATTTATTTGTTTTATTTCTTTATAATTTTTGTTGGTCAATGTTGTAGATATTAACTCGTACTTGTCTTTTGCTTAACTTTCCATGAATTTCCAAAGGATAGATATTGAGGCGAGATGTTGAGACATGGGTCTCTAAACATTCCTCACAAATGATCTAGGTTATCTCAAGAATGAAGAAGATAAATCTCTTCTTCGACTGAGACTCTGAGTGACCAACGACAATCTCATCAGAGGAGATTATCAAATGAGTTTGTGAATATATAAACTCGAGAATGTGATCAAACAGGTGATATGGATGCATCCTTCTTAGATAGATTGTGCATTGATACTCCTACACCTGAGAATGTAGGGAATACATCAGGACAATAAAATATTTTTGGTAATTTTCTTTAATTTTGTGTATTTTTGTATATTTAAATTTATGTTAAGTTAAATGTTGTAATTACTTTCAAATGTGTGTAGGCAATGAGTTTGGAGTGAGGGAAGACAATGAAAGAGAGAGTGGGTGTCACAAAGATTCTAATGTTGGTGAAGAGGGTGAAGGTGGATTTAGGAGATGACGTTATCAAGAAACACAAGATTACATGCCTACGTCCACCTATCCTTCGGATGTTGCTGATGAGCTTCCCTGGGAAGGGATTACTGAAACAATGACCCTTGAGCAATGCTCAGGTGTTAAAAGTAGTTTGGAAAATGATTTGAGGATCTTGGATCTCCCTCGAAAGAGTAAACAAATCTTGCATATTGTTTTGCATTCATTGAAAAATATTCTGGACGCATATCAAAAGATGAGGCCAACCACTGACAGTTTTATTAATTTGATGAGGCAGCGAAAGTCATAGGTGATGGGCCTTGATAAATGGGACGTGGTAAAAAAGAAAGTTTCAAAAGAAAACGCAATTTCGATGTTCAATTTCAAAGATGGGCCAAAGCGAAAGATGTTGAAAATGCAATATTGTAAGCACCCCAACATTGCAGAACATCTGTATAACAGATTTTTAGCAACATATGGGAAATTGTCATGAAACGATGAGGTTCCACATCATTTTTCTATACACTTTTATGCAGACGTTTTCATGGACATGCACCCTGATTATACTAGTTTACCATCTGATTATTATGGGGCTGATAAATGACGGACATATGATCGAAAATGGGCATATCAAAATGCGACGTTGCAAAGGCCTCCACGACCTTTAGTATCTCTCCCAACATGGACATTTTCTTCACATTTAGAGTTGTGAGATTCACCAGAGGTTAGAAAATAGGCTAGGAATGCAATCAAAAAAAAATTGGAATCAGTTTTTTATGGTGTTGATGTTGGTTTGATCCATCAGCGAGCGGAAGCCAATTCTCGGGCCATTTTTGTTTATAAAATATATGTGAAGTTAGATACCATGTTAGTATAAGATCTTAAGGAGTATGCAAAAAAATTTCATGATGGTTGGAAGGAGGTCATTCAGAATGATGAACCGAACAACAGATTGGTATGTGTTCTAGTTAGTAAATTTTTTACGCATTTTAGGATAGTTTATTTCTAATTCTAGATTTAGATACATATTATGTATCTATAGAAATAATTGAGCTTTTATTGTCATTAATTGTAGTTTGGAGATATGTTAAATGAATCGTCAATAAATAAGGGACTTGATTCCACTGGTTATAATTTGGATGGGTTGAATTAGGTATGTGTTTTCTAATATCCACAGATGAGCACTTTAGTTGTCCAATCTCCAATCTTTTGAATAAAATCAACAACATGACATTTATAATTTTGTATAAATGTGAACAAATTGAATCCTAGATTTAGTTCTTAGTTGTGTTGTTCACAGATCCATATTTCATCTCCTACTACTTGGGCAGGCTTGTCTCAATTCTCATTGGGAGAGTTTGAAGAGGGTGGGAGTTCACAAGTATCATTGCATGTTGAAAATAAATTTAGTTATATATTAAAATTGCAAATTGTCATTTAAATTATTAATTTAAAATAAAAATGTCTTAAACAACATTTAATTTCTTGAATCATAGGTTGACACATCACAAGCATTACATGTTTCAAAATTTAAAACTACAATTTAATGTGTTAAAATCATTTAAATTTAATTTTCAAATTTGAAATGTGTTATATAGGGTAATGTAGAGAAAAGAGTACATTGGAGTGTGCTTGAACAAAATGTGGAGAAGAGAGTGCGGCAGATTGGGATTGAGGAGGAAGCGGAGGAAGCATCCATACATGGAAAGGATGTGTTCATTCATGATGATTCATAAATATATGTTCATCGCATGTTAGTGAGTTTTAATTTGTTTTTATGTTGGGGTTTTATATAAAAGTGTTCAAGCTTATTTTTGTTGAATAAACTTATATTTTTTACTTTTTTCAAATTTTTGTTTTCTCAAATTTTTAGTTTAGCCTTTTCTTATTCAACATTTTGATCAATTATTTTGAAATATATAGAACCCCTATATAAGTTTATCATTGTCTTAAATAGTACATTCAAACTTATTAAGTTTAGATCGTGATGAAGACCTAATTTTGAACTTGAACATTTGATTATTTGAGAACAGACTTTATCCCACATCAGAAAAGGGGAAGTTTCTAAATTTTCTTCGATTGCATTCCTTGCCTTCTTGTCCAAGAATGGCGTAGTATGGACATTTGTGTTTTCTGCATACAACAAAATGAATTCCTTCTTGCGAGGGTATTGTCAAACTCTTAACTAAATTGATTACTAACCACAAAAACCAACATTCAAGTAGATTTACAAATAAGCTATGTATATGTATATATGAGCTAGCTCACATATATGTATATCTGAGCTAGCTCACATATAATTTCAAAGAGCATTTGATTATACGTAATATTAATACATCTCAAAGATGAAAGATTTAAATGGTTTTTGAAGAATGACTTAATATATGTGCATATTTGTATTTTTTTCATGCACATGAAAGATTATATGAGAACAGTTATTCCACCGCAGAAAGAGGAGATGAGTATTTTATGGAATAATGGTTTTTTAAATGGAGATTTGTGAACTTTCATAGATATAAGTAATTTCTTGGAAGAATGACTTAATATGAAGATTTATGAGTCCTTTAATTTGAAATGGCATTATGGAATTTGACTATAGGACTACTGTAGAAGAGGAGAGAAGCATTTTAATGTTGAGTAAATAAGATCAAATAAGATCACCTGTGATGAGAATTTCACCTGAAGGATTTGTTACTTTATCCACAAGGAGATAAGTGTTTCATTGGAAGAATGACTTAATATGGATATTTGTGAACTTTCTGCATACATAGTTCTATATTTATTTTCATATTATTATCAAACTCTGAACACAAAAATTTCTTACCAAGAACACAATTTTTCTCTTTAAATTTTTTTAAGATTTTACAAATTGTTTAAATAATGTATGCTTAATATGGAGAGTAACTATTTTGGAAGTTTTGGAACTTTGTGATGGAATTTTGGTTTAAAAAAAATGCTAAAAAGGTGTAATAAAAAGAGAGGAAAAATCTTAAATCTGTTTAACTCTGGTTGGGTATGTTATTATTTCTTATTGTTTATTTAATATTTAGTTAAATTATATATGTTAATATGTGTTATTTGTTTTTTATTGTTACATATGTCTAAATTATATTTGGTGGAAAATGTGTTTACATTATATTTGGTGGAAAGGAGTATGTTGGACGATGAGACTTAACTCTTTTGGTATGTATGTCAATTTTGTTTTAATCACAACTTGTTTTATTTATCTAAAATGGTACATGTATGTGTACATTTTATTTTAAATTTGTACATATATTTTATTCTAAATTTTTAATTTTTGAATTTTGTTTTCTTTTGCATGTTTGAATTGTAAACTTTTAATTTTTTATTTCTGTTTTCTTTTGCAGGTTTGAATTGCAAGTATGAGGTGATCTATCTTAAAGCGATGACTTAGAGTCCAAAATTTTGATTTCACAAAATGTTAATTTATGTTTTACGATACTGTGCTGAAATTAAAAATGTTTTATTTCATTTTATTTATAAAAATTATTGTATAAACATCATTGTACTATGTGAAGTAGAGTTGATTCTGTGTGGAGTTGATTGTGTAGTGATGGGAGATCTGGGTAGTTATCAAATTATTATTTCTAACTTATAATTTAAATTTTGTTTGAATTGGAAATATGGTTGAAAATAGTAAAAAAAAAAAGGCATCAAATTTTATAGTTTCTTATGAAATTTCATAATGAAATATTCAAGAAAATGTGAAATAAAAATTATAATTTCTCACTTATAATTTAAATTTTGTTTGATTTGGAAATATGGTTGAAAATAGTCAAAACAAGTCATCAAATTTTACAGTTTCTTATGAAATTTCACAATGAAATATTCAAGAAAATGTGAAATAAAAATTATAGTTTCTCACTTATAATTTAAATTTTGTTTGATTTGGAAATATGGTTGAAAATCGTCAAAACAAGTCATCAAATTTTATAGTTTCTTATGAAATTTCACAATGAAATGACAATCCAACTTCTTACGAAATTTCACAATGATATGACAATGCAACACTAAACTGCTTATCAAATTTTATAGTTTCTTATGAAATTTCACAATGAAATATTCAAGAAAATGTGAAATAAAAATTATAGCTTCTCACTTATAATTTAAATTTTGTTTGATTTGGAAATATGGTTGAAAATAGTCAAAACAAGTCATCAAGTTTTATAGTTTTTTATGAAATTTCACAATGAAATGGAGGTCCAACTTTTTATGAAATTTCACAATGAAATGACAGTCTTTGGTTTCTTTTCTATATTTCAATATATTTATTCAAGAAAATGTGAAATAAAAATGTGTATTTTGTAATAAAATTTGAAATAAAAACATGATTTAGAATGTAAAATTAAAATATACTTTAATATAAGTAAGCGATTTTCATTAAAATTTATATTGATATAAATTTGTATGTATCGAAAATGGTAAAAAATGGTTGATTTGGAAATTATCAATCATGTAACACCCTGTTTCCCCCAAATTTGTAATTAATCCTAATACAGGAATTACCATGCTAAAGCATGATGAAAATGTGAATGTATGATGTGAAGGGACCTTATGAAGAAGGTCGATAAATGTAAATAACATTATGAATTTA
>ML787663.1:929818-944157 GCA_009831015.1 Picea engelmannii | reverse complement strand
CCTAGCCGTTGATCTCGGCAGGACACGTGTCAGCACTCTGAGAAGTCATCGGGATTTTGGAGGCATCGGGGTTTTACAGGTCGAGAGAACTGAGACCTCTTGAGCCTCGAAACTCTGACAGAGAATCTCAGCCATTGATCTCAACTAGAACACGTGGCAAGAGATCCCGAAGAGTCGGGAATCGAGGAATCGGAGATCCTGAGAGCAAGAGAAACAGGACTTCAAAAGTCTCGAAATCCCAAGAGAAAATCTAAGTCATCCGGTTGGAGAGGGACACGTGTCACGAGATCATCCGTCTCGGAGATCTGGGGTACGAGGCATCGGGGCCACTCAAGTCTCGAAACAGTGATAAGATCTGGACCGTCCATCGGAGGGACAGGTGTTAGAGATCAAGCGCCATTGGCATTTGACACATCGGGAAATCAGAATTTCTGAGGACAAGAGACCCGGGATAGGATAAGTCGCGAAATCCCGAGAAAAGGATCTCTACCGTTGATCTTGGTAGGACGCGTGGCAGGAGATCTGGGAAAGTCGGCATTTGGAGTATCGGGTTTTCCAAAGGCAAGAAACTCTTGCATACAGGAATCGCAATCCGCGATTTCCCGACGTGATCATAACCGTTAACCTGAGGGACGCGTGTCCAAGGATCCTGAAGAGATTGGGGTTCGGCATTTCGGGATTCTCAGTGACAAGAAACTCACGACAGGAGGAGTCGCGAAATCCCGAAGCGCGATGGTCCCACAGTCATAGCACTCCAGTGGAGGACGGGTGTCACTCCATGCCATCATAAGGAGTGTGGGCCATAGGCGCCAGAACAAGGGACAGGTGTCGGAAGGTCAAGCTTGGCCGTGAGTCAACGCCAAGTGGCATTGGGGATCGGAGGATCGGAATTTGCGAAGGCCTATGCCTCGCGACATCATAAACCCCGAAACCCCGATGGGTAGCTATAGAGTTGCGGACATATGGTAGCAGGTCCTATGGACCAGGAGCTGATCCAAGAGAGCTAATGTGTAGGGAGCGCGTCGGAATTCGGAGGATCGCGAGTCTTGGGGGTGAATGAATCTTGACACTAGAAACCCCGAATCCCGATATTGAACCAAGGATTGGCATTTCGCTAATGCAGGTTTCTGGAGATTTCTCATTTGTGGGAGATTAACCCCAAAATTTTTAAATTTCGATAGTGGGTGTGTTACAAATCATCTGCACATTGGAAGTATTAGAACCTATTTTAATATGTAAAATTAAAATATCATTTAATATAAGTAAGCGATTTTCATTAAAATTTATATTGATATAAATTATTTTTGTAAGGGTAGAAAATGGTTGATGGAAATTATCAATCCTCTCCACATTGGAAGTATTCACTAATTCCATTAATACGACCCCTACCATTAATTCAATTAAAATTATGAAAATCTAAATGCAACAAACCAAGATTTAATAGATGACCTTTGATTTTTTATTTTTTGTTATCAGGCCACAAAATCAAATTCGTTTTTAACTTAAGTTTTTTTCAATCAAACTCAATGAAAACTATGTTTAATGTGTAGAATATAAGTAACTTGTTACATGTTCATCATACACATTTTTAGTTCAATTTTCTTCAAGATATTGAAATCTAAATGTAGAAATTTAACAATTTAATATAATATCAACACTTTTGGAATCAAAATTAACAATTTCATAATTAAAATTGATACTTTTTAAGATGAATTTAAAATTTTTATTTAGGATGATAATTATACATGTATTACCTTGAATTTTTTAATTAGGATGTTAATCATACACTTTCAGATGTCTTTAAAGTTTTTCTAAGCCATCAATAGTCCCTTATAATGACATGAAATGGGTCCTAGTTTTGATATGAAGGTATCCTCTTTATATGAAAAAACATTGAACAATCAAATTGAAAATAATGAATGCAAATCCTATTTGTAGTAAATTGATTACATGCATTAAAGAATTTGTGTATACAATTTGGATAACTTGTAGGATTAAAGTATAATCATCCAAAGTATAGGTCAATTTAGGTTCCCTAGATACAATCTATAGGTTCTTCCCTGAAATTGTAAATAAGGCTTGGTAAACTTTATAATTCATCAAAAATACAACTTTTCTTAATTGAATGGACCATGAAAGTAAGCTAAACTAGAAATGATTCTAGAATCCTAGATATTCATAAATACGTATACTTTCAATGCAAAATATAAAATTATGGAATGTACATTTCACTTGTTTAAAGAAATCGTAATGGTATTCCATCTTCAATTATTGATTCACGATCGGCTTTGAACATTTTCCATTTTCTAACTTTTTTTTCTATTGAAATTCTATTAACTTTATGCGCGTTGCACATACCAAATGACTATATTGACAACTTATGACATCTGACTGGTAGTCTTGAAAGTGAACATGAGTATTGGTTTGATGGGTTTCTTGAAAAAAATATCCTTTCAATACAATGGATCATCTTTCATATATAAAACCGTTATCATCAAAATCTTCTAATAACCTCATATTTTGTTTTGTGCATCACATCACGTAATATTTCACGTTTTTAGTGTTGTCTACAGGTGAAACCACGACAAAGACATCTCCTACAAATAATTGGATATATTGGACAACAAATAGTTCGTGTTAGATTATCACACAAGCATATCTACAAGTTATTTGAAAAAATTTAAACATAAAAATTACCTTCTCTAACAAGATCAAAAACTCTATCACCATCAACTGACACTATAGTTTCATTTGATTCCATCTCCTCTGAGCTTGCAAGTGGCATTTTCTCTTTTATATTAAGTTCGGTATGTCTCCAAGCTTTAACATATTCTGCATTTTCATTTTTGCAAATCTCTATGGATTTTGTGTCCTCCATGCAAACTGAACAAAAACTAGACTCATTTGTTCTATCAAATGCAAACACATTTTGATAGCGTTTTGTTTTAACTGAATGCATTTTCCATGTCCCATGTATTGTACTGGCTTCATATGGAATTGATCTATTTACATCTTGGATTCCAACATACCAAAAAAACCTGCACAAGACAAGAACTTGTTAACTTGAAATCTCTCAAGAAAATGATTAAAGATTGAATATAAATTTGAACATGTGAATAAAACTATCCTCTATATATGTGTAACATGTATATATAGACACCTGTGCACATCCCTTGATGGATCATTTTCATGTCTTAGCATCATTTTGCACCATTCAGCAACTTGATCAACGGATTCAAATCGATCGACATGAGGGTTCATATGATACCTTCGAAGTGTTCATTTTACACATGCCCCTGCACCATCGTGCTCTCCTTTTCCATGACCAGTCTCAAAAATATTCCAACAATGTGTAATGTTTGAATTTTTATGAAGACGACACAACCAATAAAATGATCGTGAATATTTTCACTGACCCACACACCTATCTGACCATATCCAATGTCGATTGGATATGATTTTGTGTTCCTTCAATGAATCATAAAACTTATCAAAACAATGTTGTACATAATGTGTGTTGTGTGCTCGATCATCACTTCTATAAAAGTGATATTCTTTAATAACATCTCGATTTTCGTTGGTGATCTCTGTTTTATCATGACTCCATTGAGCATGTCTATATAGAATGTGGACAAATATAGTGACTTGATCAGAATGATAATATTCACTATGTATTTCTTTTTATGCAGCGAATGTGTAATTCTCTGCAAAATCAACTACAGACAAAATTGTCCATGGTAGAAACACTTCGTGGAATTGTTTGAATTGTAGGTCTTGCCATCGAGCTCTATGTGAATGCTTGGTGTATTTATAAATGTCTTCTTCAAACTTCTTCAAAAAATTTATCACACATATTTTATCTACTTTCAAATCAATCCTTTTGGAAATAACATTTGAAGAATGTGAAGCTGTGCTATTGATATATTCATATCTCTTCCAATTGACTGTTATATTAGAAAATGATTGATCATTCGTATCAATAGAATACTTTGAGTGAAACAAACTTAGATTTCCACAACGATCACATTTCTTTCCATCAACACATTTTTTTGGTAAAATAATTCATCACCTTCTCTTTCACATAGAATTTAAGATATAAAAACATGGAATGTGGAAGGAGGAGGTGAACTTGGCCATAAAGTTTTACCAAAATCAAGAAAAGTGTCGTAATATAACTCAAATTCCACATGATAATGACAACAAAAAGTATCACGAACAATGATGGGTCTAACAAACCATGGTTTTGGTTGCACAAATGTATTGATGGAAACTTTAACTTCTTTGTGCTCTTCTTTGAACTTATTGAACAATTCTATTTGTGTCATTAGAAATATATGTTTTGGATTTTCTTCATATTGTTTTCGTGCTATTTTTTGTTGCAACACATCCCTTATATGTGATGAAACACGATATTCTATCAACCAACAACTACATGCCAATTCTTTAACATTTTCTGCAAGTCTATCTTTGTAGGGTTGTCTAGAAATCACTGTCCAACAAGCCAGTTCATCATTTGCATCTATTTGCAATCGAAATTTTCTATGTTTGTACAATTTTTTTCTTGACGTTCCCATCGTTTTTTCCATTTGTCGTGTCAAACGATCTTTTATATTGCTAGATGAAACAATTGTTTTTTGTATCACTCTATGTGCAACACTGACATCTTTTTTTCGAGATTTTCCAAAATCTTTTAATACACTAGTTATATTGCCAAAGACATTCTATTTCACCTTTGTATCTTTTGTCTAATTTTGAATACCTAATAATGATGTAGCTTCTTTTAACTTTCTTGACTTTTTTGACAGAGTAAAAGTTGAGCTTGTACTGTTACTGATTCATCTTTGAAAAAAGTATTATACATATTCTTAGTTTGATATATTATATAATGCTTAGCTTCTTTCTTCCCAAATTTGTCAGTATTAACATTTTCTAATATTTCATCATCAATGTTGATAGATTCTCCTACATATTTCAATTTAAAGTTTATATTAAAAAACAAAACCCAAACATAAATTCACTAAACTATATACAAGTGTTCATCTTGTATTATCTAAATTTATGTTCATACCTATAGGTGATTTGTCTTCTGCTTCAGTTTCAGTTTCAACGCCTCCTGCTTCAATTTTGGTTTCAACGTCTCCATCGACGTTATGAGACAAATTTATTTATGTTTTTTGAAAAACATCAAATCGTAATTACAATCAATTATATTAAACAATATTTTAAATTTGAATTCTATACTTTTAATATAGACAATATGTGCATGCATACGTGGTTGGACTTCTTGTTGAAAATCTCTATTTATATTATCATCATTTCTTTCTTCAATATTTGTACGTTCTCGTTTATTTCTCCAATAATGCTCTTTCCTTTGATCATTATGGTGAGTTTCATCTCAAGTGCGATCAAATTTTCTCTTGCGCAAACTTTTGTTTCCCATGAGTATAGTTATCTGTAAAAAAAAATTAACAAAATCAACATCTCAGAATAGTCTCACAAAAACTTCATTGTCACAAAAATTATTAAAAAATAATATCAATAATTTTATGTTCAACAAAGGCTTCACCTTGAAAAAATGCTCAACATTTATCTTTCAATATATAAATTGTTATTCCAATAAAAACTTGAACAAACATCAATTACCTTATTTAACAAAAATGAAAAAGATGATTCGAAACTTTGTTTAGGTGCTCTAGAAAACCATGAAACAAGCGATGAATTGTGTTAAATGTGTTCGATTGAAAGCGTATTTATACAATTTGGCATGAAATGAAACGATATGAAGTGTCTTTTCATTTTTTCCAGCCGATGGAATTTGTTCACCCATATTTTGGTCGAAGAAAAAAAAATTCGACCGAAAAGCTAGGAAACCGTTTAATTTTAACGGATTCTGTTAGAATTTCGTTTTTCGGCTGAAAACTAGAGAATGGGACTGTTTGCAGGAACCAGAGAATTCTCTCTAGCTTACCTCAACTTTGGAGGTTGCGGACTCCTACAAATACTCAGAATTTGGTTTCGAAAATGACACCAGCATTTGCAAAATTGAATCTACTTTCAATTCCTATAATTTTTTTTCATTTTCATTATTTTTATCTAATTTTATTTAATTTTTTTAAAAAATCACTGCATAATATTTTCAGCTGACATTATGATTCAGTGAAATGAAAAATCCATATCTCTAAAAATGCATAGTGAAAAATTTAGAAAAAATTATATTCATAATCCTTAAACTGTTCTTTTCAAAAGGGTATTTTTAGATTTTATTTTTAAGTAAAAATAAAGATAGATACAAGGTGGGGAAAAACATGTGTTTAAAATCTACAACGTTTTCAGCTTGGTCAACTTAAAAAAATTCTAGAAATTATAATATTCATCCGTTAGATTCAAAATTATAGTCATAATAAAATAGAGTCTTTGTAGATTGTTGCAATATATTTCGTTTGTTAAAAACAAAAGCTTAATAATAGATACATTGTTGGACGGAGGGGGGGGGGGGGGNGGGCATTCATTCCTTTCATGTCTAAGGAATATATTGTTAAACAATTGTCAAATTGACATATCAAATCTTAATAAAAAAAATTGAAAAATAGTCATTGGAAAGTTAACAAAATTCTTCACAACTTTTGTTTTTACTGTAAAGTGAAACTCTAAATAAAAATAATACTTTTGTATGTTGGAAGTTGAAGAACTTGTGAAAATATAGTTTTTTCTCATAAAACAAGCAAAATAGACACCCATCTTCGTGATTTCACTCATTACAACAATATACATGTTATGAGCTCAACATGTCACTTACTAAAATTGAACCTAAGTAGGGAAGATAAGAATCATTCCTCTCAACCACCCTGTTGAATTTTTGCAACTTCCAACAGTCATTCTCCATAAGAAACCAGTATAGAAGACCATGGAATGCACACGAAAGAAATATAAGACAAGAAGATCAATTCGGCTCCATTGAAGCATTGAAGAAACACTTGTAAATGCAAAAAAATAAATAAAATAAAGTTAAAATACAAAAATGACAAGTCGACCCTGCCAGTAAATTAAGGTGACTTGACTAGTATTAATAAAGGTAGTTTCATTTCATTATTACACATCACATCATTTCTCCTCTTCTAATGCGCATTAGTCAGTTGTAGTTGCAGTTCCAGTTGCTAGTTGTGCCAATTCTGTGGTGCACTATCTTGTTCTAGTGATGTGCCATACTTAGGGATCTTCCTCACACTAGAGCACACCTTTCTATGTGCTTGGAACTCTTCATTTGTCTGGTGATGTATTCATGAATTTGGATTGAATTTCTTCTATAGAAAATTTTGTTGGGTTTTTTCTCTCGAGTTTGGGTTTTCCCAGGATAAATCTTGTGTCTATTGTGCATGGCTATTTCTCTTCTGTTATTTTCGTTGCAATTTTATTTTAGTTGTAATTTTTAGTGTGTAATTAATCTATGATAACAATGACATTAAAATCTATTTGAAATCATAAAGTAATCATTATCAGATCTGAAAATTAGAAACATCAACATGTTTAGAGGAAATTTGAACTCAAAAGTGCCCTCCTAAGGAAAAATCAAGAAATTAATAAAATAATGTTGGGTAGACAAATTTTTAATATATGTTTTAATATTTCACTTTTATCATGGTTATTTTACTTTTATCAAAGCTAACTTAAATATATGTTTTATATTAATATCAATTTATCTCCCAAAATAAGGAAATAAAATTAAATACATTGCGCCATCTTAAAAGTTATTGGACCAATTTTTCAAGGTGTAAAGTTAAAAAAAAAAAAAACTATTAAATATTATTAAAAAATAGCATGTAAAATTACACGTACTCAAAATTATATTGTAGAATAAATATTTTATATAAAATCACCAGTGAATTAATAATATATAAATTAACACATAGTCAAAATTCACCAATGAATAATTTCCCGTAACATAATTTTTCATATATATACAATTTTTTTTGGAAATGTGATAAAAATTATCATAATTCATTGTGATTGAAAGAAAATTATGATATATATGTTAGGACAAACTTGACTCGGTAAAAGAGTCAAATCAATTTTAAGTAAACAAGTGGGTTTTGGGCTCATGGTATTGGTGACCCATGGTTTTTGTGTCACATGGTTTTGGTAGCCCATTGTATTATTCCTATGGATTAATGTACTGAAACATTTAAAAGTAAAAAAAAATAAATATTAAATATTTTTACAATTAAAGATTTACTATTTCATTTCTCATAATAAAGGCATAATTTATGGGCAAGGTTCAATTCTAGTGAGGGCTTTACCTGGAGCCATGGGGGCACCTTGAGGTAGTGGCCAAACATGTGGTTGCACCCAGAGATACTATATTAAATGGTATCATGACCCATGCACACATAAGTGGAACAAATCCCACCCCCATGTCCTTCAAATTTTTCCCTCGAGGTGTAGACCAATTGGCAAGTGTCGTGTAAATGGAAGGAAATGTAAAAAGGAGGTCTCAAGTTCGATTCTCATCCTGATTTACCCATGCCCCATGCTTACAGACTATGTGGACGCACATGGATGTTATAGAGGTAGCAGACGAGAATCAACCTCATGTCACGCGAGTACGAGAACCGTTAGTTGTCGATTCCGCCAGTCACAAAAAAAATATAAATAAATAAAGACATAATTTAAAATGAAAATAATAAAAATTACACTATTATCGTACACATAATATTGAACTAAAAATCTAAATATTATACCACTTTCATAATGAATATTATAGTATTGTCTACGAATTGTTGTGCATAGTGAAAGAAATTGAAAACTCTCCAAAATTTTAAAAAATAATATAACATTCTTTTATATATATCATTATATATATTTCTACAATAATTATTATTTAATAATAATCATAATCACAATAATAATAATAATTATTATTATTATTATTATTATTATTAAAACTTGTGATTTAAAAAAATAAAATTAATTAATGTTAGTAATGCAAAGTGTCAATACATTAATACCACCTCAATACACTATCTCTCATTTATTACAACTATTGGAAAATCGATTATCATATTAATTCCACTCTCAATATCCAAGACAATTTTGGGCAGCTTGGGAAACCATCATTCTTAGGCTAGACAATATGTGTTATTAAAAAATACCACCAATCTCCAAATTATATAATAAAAAATTACCTTCGACATGCACCTCTTCTGAATTTTAAATCATTTTGATTGGTTAATATCATATGACATGGAATTGGTATTAGGGTTGGGGGCACATTTTTTAATCAAATTCCCTCTAATGGTATTAGAGTAGGTTACCTTCAGAACAATCTAATCACTAGAAGTAAGATCGTACATTGTTGTGATTTAGATTTCTGACTTCTTCTTGTTGAGATGATGTACTGTCTTAGATTAGAAGACAAGCTTGATGGTGCTACAAATTTTAGAGGTACGCACTTGTATATAAATTATATCGTGAGGGTGTTTGCATGAGATGTACACTTCGAAAAAGGACATTTGTTCAAGCAGTGGCAATAGACCCAAAGGGATCATAGATCTAGTGCACTCAAATGAAGCTCAAGAGTTGGAGGAAACAATGATGATGTCTCCTACAGTATATGACAACTTGAAATCAAATGGAACAACAATAGCAAGACTCCATGTTTTCATATCAGGTTTGATATTTTATATTGTTGCATCTTAAGTAAATGTTGTAATTGGGACAACAATATTTAGAGGTCTATTAATGTTGAGTATTTTTGCTATCAAATGTGTAGTAACATTTGAATATTGTTAGCATGATGATCATTATGTAAATGCTCATTATTTAGTACTAATGATGCACTTATTTACAAAATGAAATTAATCTCTTCTAGGAGATGTTCTTGATTGTTGTTTTTGTTCTGGGAATGTTACCTAGGAGGAATGATTGGTAATAACACTGGAGAAGTGTTGTTCTTGTTCTTACTCTTGTTTTTTGTTCTGGGTCAGTTACCATGGAGGAATAATTGGTCACAACACTAGAAACGTGTTGTTCTTGTTCTTGTTCCAGGAAGGTCACAGATGATAGCTCTGAGAAATAACTATAATGATGGTTGTACTTTTTCTTGTTCTTGTTATTTTTCTTGTTCTGAGCAGGTCACGGGTGATAGCTCTGAGAGGGAAATATAGTGATAGTTGCAGGAGGAAATGAATTAGATGGTCTCTAGTTTGAGACATGGAGAAAACTATCTAGACATAGAGTTGTGTACATAACAATATACATCCATGTATCGAAGGGGAAGAGGATGAAGTTAGAACCTTCTGGAAAGAAGGGTAATTTTATGGGATGTAGAGTGTCTCATATGGAGATTTATTATGAGGAGAAGAAGGCTCCGAGGGATGATCATACAGTTCCCTCTAGTCCAATTTTTCATCCTTCAGACTACCAGGAGGAGTCAGTAAAGCCAACAGGGCCAATGGATCTACCTAGAGATGTTGCAGTGACGAGGAGGAGGCCATCATGGATTTATGACACTTTACAGTATGTACTGAGGCATGCAACTCCTTGTGATACTTTCAGGGAGAGA
This sequence comes from Picea engelmannii, assembly GCA_009831015.1. Classification (NCBI taxonomy): domain Eukaryota; kingdom Viridiplantae; phylum Streptophyta; class Pinopsida; order Pinales; family Pinaceae; genus Picea; species Picea engelmannii. Next base: position 933,599 of record ML787663.1, on the reverse strand, counting down.
AAATGACCTCAGAGATTATTGAGTTATATGGAATTGATGAGCCACATCATGAGGAGAAGCAAATGGCTCCACCAGTGGTGAGGCAAGTGGCCCCACCAAGTACTATCTCAGAAGGAGACAAAATTCATAGGGATTCATCCCTCAATATCTAGTAGGGAGGAGAATCCCCCCATGACAGTTCATAGGATATCAAACTTCATAGGAAGTCAGCAGATGCAGAGGGAGAATATGGCTCCAAAGATTGTATAAAATCAAAGGGATTCAAGCTTCAAAGGGAGAACATGGACTTAGAGTGAGCCTGATCTCAGAGATTGTCAATTAACTCAGAGGAATATCCGATCATTTAGAGGGAGTTCCCCCTCAGATTTAGGTGGGAGAGAGACATCTTCCAGAACTGACAGACAATTGTCATGAGTTGAGGAGTACTCGAGGAGATGTGAGATCTCCTGGGAGGATACACTTGTTTCAGTATACTTTTCTACAGTGACAGAGGAGGAAGCTAGTCAGGAGGGTTGAGATATGTATTTTTTTTCAATCACAAAGGGAGTAGCCAGTGAGGAAAACTGGACAACATGACTTACTCCAGTGACAGAGGGAGTTGGCCTCAGATTTCAATGTGGAGGATCTTGAACAAATGTACTATTTCTTGGGATTAGAGGTATGACAAAGATTGGAGGAGATCTTCCTCGGAAAATGGATACTAATGAGGTTCAATATGATGGACTGCAAGTCCATGGCTACATCCATGGAGAAAAATCTAAAGAAGTTGAGTGATTCTATTTCATATTCAGATTTGGTGGATCCCATGATGTATAGGTAGTTGATTGGATCCTTGATGTATCTGGTTAACAGCAAGCCATATATTTGCTTTGTAGTGAGCACATTGAGCCAATTTATGGTAGAGTCAAGAGACTACCATTGGTTTCATGAAAATATGTGTTGAGATACCTACATGGTACATTTTGATATGGGCTCAGATATATCTAAGGTGGTGAAGTGAGGCTGCAGGGATATACATATTTTGATTGGGCAGGGAGTGAAGTAGACAGATTGAGCACCTTGGGTTGTTTCTTCATCTTGGGATCAATTATGATTTCAGTAAAGTAGGTTTCTATAGCACTCAGTACAATAGAGGCAATGTATATCACAACTAGTATCGCAAGTCATAAAGCAATGTGGATTCAGAAGCTTCTTTAAGGACTTCATCCAAGACATGATGCAGAAGGAGGCAATGAAGCTCTAGTACATATCCATAGATGAGTAGATTGCAGATCATCTGAGACATGATACATAAGGGATCAGTGAATCTCCAATATCCAGAGACGAACTTGGCGTGATGCAGAATGTATCCCTCACTTATAGGGAGTGTTGATGATTTGTAGCATTGAGCAGATATTCACAGGGGTGTACCTATGGCCCAGGAATAGTCTTTGAAGGACAAAGGACTCGAGGTGATGATGTTTCTCTAGGAGGAATCGTTGGACATCATTCTCCTAGGATTGGTGGTTTAACCAGTGGAGAATGGCATCTTCAATTACATGGGTTTACCTGTAAGTTACACTCACTCACAAGGGTGTACTTGTGGAAGTGAGTGGCCCAAGTAGTCTTCAAGATAGAAGACTTGAGATGCTAGTATTCCTCTAGTGTGTGGTTGCATCATCCATCATTCTCCCATGATTGGTGGTTTAACCAATGGAGAATGACAGATTCACTTACAAGGGTGTACTTGTGGTGGTGAGTGGCTCTGATAAGCATTGAACATACCTTCTCCTAGATTGGGCTACAAAAAAATTGAGATAGAATACCTTTATCACAAGGGTGTACTTGTGGTAAATGGGCCCAGACATAGTCCTTATTGACAGGGGTTTACTTGTGGACTCGAAGTGCTTGAGGTGATTCCACTTGTTAGATAGAATTGGACGTCATTCTCCCAGGATTGGTGGTTTAACTAGTGGAGAATGGTAGATTTACTCATAGGGGTTTACTTGTGGTGAAATTCGCTCACAAGGGTGCACTTGTGGAGGTGAATGGTATAGGTGTGGTCTTCTTTGAGACCTGAGCTGCTAAACACAATTGTGTGGAGATGGATCATCAACATGGCTCATGAAGAAAAATTTCTATTGTAACTTTTCCAACCACCTAGGATGGGCCACACCACAAAAAACTATCCCTTTTTACAACTTTTATACCATAATGTAACATTCCCCAACCCAACTAAGGGACATTACGGTGCAGAATACACATAAAAATGATTTTTTTGCTAACTAAAGTAATTATTTTACTATTAGATGATTTCTTGTAGCTTACAACTACAAACTTAAAACATGTTTAGCTATTATCTATAACCATTAAACATATAAATCTAAATCATATTAATAATCAACATGAAATGCAGCTAAACCACTCATTACAACAACATATAAGTCATTCTCATTTATGCAGAGTTCATGCACAACAATAACACATGTAAATAACTCAACAACAATATAAAACACTTATTTTTAAACAAGAATTCCGCAACCAACTTCTTGGGATGGATGTTCCACCCAAACATAGAATGATTGTTCCAAATATCGACAACTAGTCAACCCTGAGTTGAGGCTAGTAATCCACAAAGGAGGGTGGTCTCTCACTTTCCACTCGTGACTTATAAAACTCATAACCTAACTGATATTCTCCTACAACTATCCCGATTTTTCTACCATCTCTCTTCCTCCTGACCTTCCCAACCCAAGGAATGCACCATTTGTTTATCAGGGATAACCCAAGGGATGTATCATCTGTTTATCATGATTATCCCAAGGAATGTTCCTTTCTTTTGTCATGGTTTCTCTGGCACAGGTAACTAGGAATATATCAGTTGGGAACTCAAGGGAACTTGCTGCTAGGGAAACTACCATAAAACCAACAACAAACACTTGTTTTTATAGTGCAACTCACTTTAGAGTTTAATTTTCAAGCTCGACAACCTACCTCTTCAATATTCAGCTCCAAAACGATCCAAATATGTTCCATCTTTATCTATAATTTCCCCCCCATGGTTGCACCAACTTCAAGATCTCTTTCTTGCTCTCTCCTTTTATTCATGCACACTAACTTCCTTCTCCAAATTGTTGTCCCAACCCATATGAATTTCCTCCCTTTGGCTTTCCTTTCTTGACTGACACTCTTCCCCAAGATAATTGTACTCAACCCCCATGTTTCCAATAACTCTAGCATGTGACCACTCACAACCACCCTCTTACATGTATTCAATGATTGGATTTGGGAACACTCAATCAAAAATTGGAAGGTTCATATAAAATTAGCAAGTTTAGGAAAATGGGTTGAATTAATATACATGGGTAATTCTCCCTTTGACCCCTCTTGGCCAATATCCTAGACACTTCCCCCTCTTATGGATTAATGCATCCCCCGTGTCTTGTCCATGTCCCCTTAGCAACTGGCATCACATTTTATTATTAAAACATAGAGATACAATTTGCATATTACATCGCTTGGTTGTAGCCACATATTATATCCACATAAGCATTAATTAAACTGGTGATTATAGCAGGGATGCTACATTCCCCCTACCCTACAATTGTGTGTCATCCTCGGTGCACCTCTACATATACATATACATATACATATATGCAAATTTACATCACAATACTTAGAAATAAAAATTATGCAATTTAACAACTCCAACAACAGCTCCAACCAATCAATCTCATGTTCCTCTCAACTCGCATATATATATATATATATATATATATATATATATATATATATATATATA
>ML787663.1:841298-921569 GCA_009831015.1 Picea engelmannii | reverse complement strand
ATATATATATATATATATATATATATATATATATATAATGGGAAAATTGAATGGATGCTTCCCTATATTTGTGGGTGGCATCCTTTGTAAAACCCGTCAGCATAGACTAGTACACCTACCTTAGGGAGTGCACTTGTTGATATAGAACTAGGTAAATGCCCAACAACATTGGAAACAAATGATTGAGTTAATCCCTTGATATATATATTTTTTCCCAAGGAAATTTTTGTGGGGAAACCCAATGGATGCTTCCCCACATTCATGGATGGAATCCCTAGTAAACCCGTCGACGTAAGATAGGGCACCTAATGTAGAATTATTTGAAGTGATCACTTGCTAGCATGGAACTAGACAAATTCCCAACAACATTGGCGACAACTGATTGAGTTAACTCCTTAGGCTAAATAGTAAATGATTTTAGTGATGTACCTCCTCAATGTTCACATGCATATGAGATTTGATTGTAGATGGATAATGAGAAGAGGACGGATGACCAATGTTGAGCACTAATTTCACTTCAAAACCTTGGGTTATTTATTTATTTTTTTCTCTGAGGGAACACCTAGGCACTTCCTCACATTTCACGGATAGTACCTAGTGTAAATTCATCAATGTTGATTATGGTGATTGACCTAGTAGGGAAATAAAGTGGGGCACACAATATAAGGATCAATATCTAGGGATCGTCCTTGAGACCTCTAACATTAAGCTCAAAGCAATCAATGACTTGAGCTAGTGCACCGGGTTAAAATAATGTTTAGATAACTTTGTCCCATATTCAAGCACTTAATAAAGAGTGAGAATGTCAGTACCTTTCCAACCCCATATAAATTGAGGGGTATACCCCTTACGTGCACCTCACATGTGTTCCTAGACGGGCTTAAAGACCTCCTTGCTATCTTGTTGGAACAAACCTTAGTGATATTTGAACTCGGATGGATAGGGGAAAATTCATCTTGCTTTCTTGTTGCACCACATGCTCATGTGCATGCGTGCACATGGGTGCGCGTGCACACACACACACACACACACACACAATGCACTATGTGTGCCTCTTATGTCTACATGGCATATTTCGGTTTGAGTATGAACTATAAGGTTTATACCAAATGCATAACCATTGTTTTACCCTATGAAGATTGGATTTGGATATCAAGAGAATAAAATTAATTGTGTTATCTCTATTTTGTCTTGAAAGCGATGGAAGATCAATATATTTTACCAAAAGTATCATGTTTTACTAAAAGGTTGTCATGTTGTAGCAAGAACAATCAAATAGTACCTACATTTTTTGTACTAGTGAACTCTCTTCTTTATTGTCATTGCATAGGCCCATACACATCTTTCATATTCAAGATTAATCTCATTATGCTTAAAAATACTTATCATTTTCTCCCTGCAATGGATAACTTTTGCAACAATTAAATGTTGATGTAGTTGTGTGGAGTTATCCTAGCTCAATGGTGGGTTTTTTTCGTAAATTTATAGTTTGGGATTAAACATTGTTTGAGACATTTCACAATTTAAGATTCATTGTTGTCACATTATAGGCATGGATCCTTCGGTTGCCTTGGGACTCTTGCGTTTGACACTCTAATCTATATTTATCTTGGAGCTCTCAAGCTACATTAAAAATATCATTTGGACAAAGCAACACACCTTTATATCTCCAAGAGAATAATATTTCACATTTTCATTAAAAATATTTTCACTTTGTTCTTAGCTTGTGCTTTCTCTGTCCCCATTCAAGTTAAAGGAACCATGGTTGTTAGGCTACATGATTAATATGTTTTAGGGATACATTCATATATTATGAATACTATCATAGGTTGTCCTCAACAATATTTCTTGGGAATATGACTTCTTGAAGTGTTTGTCTGGTTCTGGTATTAACCCAATAACACTACTAAATGTCCAAGAACACTAGGAAAATGATTTATTGATTGGGTTGGACTAAGAGGATTAACTAAAAGTCATGCATTCAATACCCAATCCAATTGTACACCTGCAACTAACCCTAATATTAATGTTAATGCTCTCCTTCACCATTCCCCATGCCTAGATTGTAAGGGATTTCTTTACTGTCCAAAAAGAAGGATGATTATTGGCTAGGCAAAGAGAAAGGTTCTGAATAGATTAATTTTGACTAGCAATGTCCTCTTGTAAAATAATTTGGATATCAACAATTCTCAAGTTGCGCTCTTTACTAGAAGATATTTAGAATAATAATAATAATAATAATAATCTATTTTTAAGGTCACGACCAAGCTAGAACACCAAATTGGTGTATGAGACCCCCTTGTTTATGGCACAAGGGACCCCCCTCCGCCCAACGATTTGACTGGTAAAGTCTACGAAGGTATACATACCCTACCCCCCTCTGGATTTGAACCTGTGACCTCTTAAGAGGAAACACATGTTCTTAACCATTAGGCCCACTCGGGCTGTATATAATAATCTATTTTTAAGGTCACGGCCAAGCCAGCACACCAAATTGGTGTATGAGACCCCCTTGTTTGTGGGAAAAGGGACCCCCCTCCGCCCAACGATTTGATTGGTAAAGTCTACAGAGGTATACATACCCTACCCCCCTCTGGATTTGAACCTGTGACCTCTTAAGAAGAAACACATGTTCTTAACCATTAGGCCCACTATAAATAATTCATAGTGTCTCTATTCAGTAATAGAAACAAAAGTATTCTTACAAGGTTTTATTCTTGCATTTTGTTTTGTCACTCTATCAAGATTAGACAATTCAAATTGACATTAATCAACTTATCAATCCATTTCTTCCTGTAGAATCATGAAAAGATGCATTAATTTTAATACCCTTCCAAAAACATGCCATAGAGATGTACCATGGGATCATTCCCAATGATACTATCCCATTTTATTTAGGAACTAGAGACCGCAATAAAGAGTGTTTACTAAAGGAAGGTCCTTCCTTGGCTCTTCTCAATTCTATTTGAGTAAATGGTTACACTAAGTCTTATGAGTGCTCAATAAGATGAAGGAAACTCGCATTTCATTTATAAAGAGGCAAATAATAATGTAGAGAAAAAATCTTCTTTTTTATGAGGATTTTGAAGCAATGTCTCAATGGATAGTACTTATGATTCACCCAATAGAAAAGGAATGAACAAGAGGGAAAAAATGCAATTCATGGCTTAAATTTTCAAATTATACCCAAGAGAAGGACAGATTTTACAAGAAATATGAATCTGATGTGGAACAAAATGTATGCATGAATACTTAATCTAGACATGTAGACTTCTATGTAGATAGAAATTGGGTATATAGCTTAGAAAAAAACTTCATATGCACATGAGAAGTTTTTCAAGTAATGTATCATCCCATAAGCATGAGTAAGAAAATCATTCCACACAATTTTTTCAACTTCAAAGTCAAATATGAAATTTTTGTTTGTTCTCAGATAAAAAAAACATATGTGCATTGACAAGAAAGGTGTTTCTTGTCCTACAAACATGCAAAATTGGTGTAAAAAACCAACCAAAAACATTTGTATAGCTCCTAGATCATTGCACACACACATGAGAAACCATAACACAATTAATAATATGGAAAAATTGTTAAAGAAATTATATATGAAGCAAAACAACATCAACCATGACTTGCAAATTGATCATATAACACTAGAGAGTATGTTTTCTTTGTTATTGCCTCTATGCCCCATAATGCATCCTTTTGTTCATTAAAACTATTGGATGCCAAACTTCATGGTAGGTGAACTCTTGAATGCCAAGCTTGAAAAGGGAAAAAGAATAAGAAAAATTATATGGGAAAATTTTCATACACATTGAAATTTATGTTGTGGATTGTGGGTTGAAATATGATAGAAAGTATTCCTCTTGTCTATATATTTCCATTTTGAACAAATAATTTTTACCTTTTAATAAATGCAATCCCCCAATCAATTGGGTTTAACCCGAGTGGTTTGTGTTGAGGGGTGTTTCCTCTCCAACCCAAGTTCAATTCTTACAAGTGACATGTTGAGCTCTTAAATGAGCAAGCTTTTGAAAAGCCTCGACTTTCTTCAAAATTTGGTTTACCTCGGGTACCATCCTTGAAATGAGGGGAAGTGTCTGGTGGCTTTCCTTAGACTCTATTCCAAAGTAAAAAAAAAATGTAATCCCCCAAGCTAAAAAGTGTGGTCCCTACAAGCTATTGATATTTCATCTCCAAGTCAAAAAATGCATGCACAAGAAATTGATGACATTCATCTAAAAATCCCTATAAATGAAATATGAGTTCTTAGATATTGAATTCGTGAAATAGTTGACAAATTAACACTCTCCCTAACTATTCTATTGATTGAATGAAATTTACACACACTTTTGTTTTTTTCTTTTGAGTAATTTGCGCACACTTGTTTTTTGCTTTTGAGTAATTTAGGATTTTTTTTATGTGATTTCAAAAGTTCTTTTATTTATTTTTCTATAGGTTCATTACATAGGGATTTATGTAGGAATTTACATAGCGAACAATTAGTACACAATTTCTAATTTAATTTTGATAGAAAAGAACATACATAAATACAAGTAAATTCTGGTTCTAATGGAAGAAATCACGTCCACATTTTTTGGTTGGTAAATGACGTAAATTTTCAGCCCTAATTAATAGTTCTAACCTGGTGGGGACATCGAGTGAGGCCCAACAATATAGCTGGTCGGGGACTTGACCCGGAGACCTCTTTCATTATAACCATAGCACTCATCCACTCGAGCTAACCCACCCGACTTAATTATCGATGAACCTAATAGATTATTCACCTCATTTTCAATGCTAATCTTTTTAGTTTTATCGATTTCTTCCTCAAGATATATTTTTTGAAATAATATTTCTTATATAATAAAAAACACATACAAGTACACATACCTTAGTTTAGTAAACACATCAACAATTTTTTAATAAGATAAGGTCAGATATCAAGTTTTGGTGGATCAAAAGACTCGATAGTGTTTGGTCACACAAATTATCTTATAAGTTTGGGGTGTTAATGCGTTTGGTTTTATACCATGGTTTGCCTACCAAGTTTAGACTAACAAGAACTTGGCTTGGGGTGATCAGTAAAAGGGAGACCGGTGCCTCGTCTACTTGGGCTACAAATTCACTTAGGTAAATTCAAGGGATTATATGCATCCATGTGACATGTTCTAAACACCTTGGCTTGGCTCAATGATAGGTTTTGGTAAATAAAATTTTACAAGATAATTGAGGGAGAGGGTCACTTAATATCCACTACTCAAAGAAAGTGTAAGGTAGTCCCTTAATCCAAGACTATATACATACACACATAATATTTAAATATAGCATGTGAAAAGTGGTGATCTTTGAAAGGTAGATGACTAGAGACTATAGGACAAGAGTTAATTATATCACTATAAGTTCCCCCAATGTAGCATGATGCTCCTTTATGGCCTTACTTTCCTTTGGCATTCAAAATATTGAAAATCTTGGAAAACTTCTAACCTGCAAGTATGTTCCCTAAAACATATATCCATAAATAAAATTACACATAAATGACAACTTTACGTACATAGATAAAAGACAAAAATATCCAAAACTTGGAGCTAACTTTCTTACAAGTACTTCCATTTCTCACTCATTCCAATCCAAGTTACAAATTGAGAGAGAAAACTCTTATATAGGTTTTAGCTCCATCTCCCTCATACAATAAACAATGAATTATTTCCTTAGACCCATTAGTTCTCCTAGGAATAATGATAAAATGATCTCTCTAACAAACATTTTACTAAAATTAGAAAGAGTTTGTTGAAATCCACAATCTCCTCTAGGGGGTTACAATAAAATAATCAAGGAAACAAATAAATCTAACAACTAAATCAACAATGAATAAATAATGGAGCTAGTTGTAACAATATCTAAAAATAGTAAGAAGTGGTAACAACCTCCTTAACTGATTCCCCAAAATAACCAAAAGTGGTTCTAGACCAACTCTCTCGTCCAATAAATAATAAAATATGGTGGAAACTCATCAAGTTGTGAAACTACCTCTCCATGATTACCCCCTTGACCATGTAAATAATGTTGCTTGATACTTTTGAATATAAACTATGTAAGGAGTTTTGAATTGTCCAACATTTCGAGTGGACACTCCACCCATCATCAAATACAATTGAAAATGCCAACAATAATCAACAAAATAAGGAGATATCAAATGTATCCATTGTTGAAATATTGTCACTGTAAAGGGTATTCTATTTATTATTGATTTATTATTCATTAGATCAATCCCCTTTTGTGGATTGATCATGTCAGGCATTGTAATTGACCAAATCCCCATTTGTGGATTGGTCAAACCCTAAACATATTATACAAATTGAGAAGTCGGCCCCCAGGCAATTTAAAGTGGTTTTAACCACTCAGAAGACAAGTCGGCCCTGCCTAGCGAAGAGACACCTTTTCAACACTTGCCATTTTGTATAAATAAAGGAAGCCAACACCTAATTTGTTCTCTCACTCATCTAGTGCGCAATTTTGAAGGAAGATGTAGTTACTAGTTGCCGGAAGAAGGAAGAGAGAGAGGCAAATTGCTTAGTAGAGGATATTCTCTAGTTTTTGGTTTATTGTATTGGCATTGTATTAGCTATCTATATTAAGGAAGTTTTTGCTAGGTTTTCTTCCCCATGAGGGTTTCCAAGGATAAATGTTGTGTATCTTGTGATTGTGTTTCTCTCAATGATCCTATCTATGCTATGGTTATCTAGTAAATTGAAAACAAACCTAAGAATAGCTTAAACCTTAACATGGTATGAGAGCTAAGATGAAGAGAGCATCTTTCACCGGATAAAGAAAAACGTTATTGTTGTTGTACAAGAAAATTAGGGATTTTTATTGAAGAGGAATTTTAGCCCAAAAATCATCTAGAAAAGTGTGCCCTAGCCTAGGAAACTCATTGGTACCTTCAGCGCACCTTTTCAGTGGATAGAACATGCAGAAAGTGAAACCCTAGTTTTCACCGGTACCAGAAGTACCAGAAAACTAGATGTACCAGTCCAGAAATCCGTTGGTCAAGTTTGAAGAGGAAAAATTTGGATTTTTTGAAATCTAACTGCACTAGGATACTCGCTTTGGCCAAGCGCACCTCCTGGTAAGTTCAAAATTGAATTCTGAGCATTTTCAATTTTTGGTCATTTTCCTAGCTCCAGGTAAAGATGTCTACAAGCTAGAAGGTGTGAAAAACTTTCTTACTTGGAAGTATAGGATTGCACTCATTCTTGAAGAGAATGACCTAGCAAGATTCATTAAAGAAGATGTACCAAAAATTATTGGTGTTGCAGCGAAAGAAAAACACCAAAAGGACATAGTTAGGGTCAAAAGAATCATTGCAGATTCTATTAAAGATCACTTGATTCCTCAAGTGTCTTCAAAGAAGACTCCAAAAGAAATGTTTGATTCCCTAACCAGATTATATGAAGGAAGGAACATCAATCAGAAGATGAATCTAAGAACTCAACTCAAAAGTACAAGGATGTAGGAAGGAGAAACAATTCAGGAATATTTCTCCAGAATATCACAATTCAAAGAACAACTAGAAGAAATTGAAGATACTATAGATGAAGACGAACTTATAATGAAAACCCTTAATGGTCTCACAAGAACTTGGGATGAATTCATTCAAACTATTTGTACCAGAAAGGAGAAACTACACTTTGATAGTCTTTGGGAAGAATGTGTTCACAAATAAGCAAGAGTAGCTAACTGAGAAGCATTGCTATCAAGAGATGAAGATCAAGACCTAGCTACCCATACTAAAGGAGGAAGAATGAGATCTTACTTCCAAAAAGAAACTCATAAGGAGTCTCACCCCAAAAACAAATTAATACATAAAGAATCTCACCCTCTAAGGAGATTCCAAAATTTTCAAAAAGGTCAAAGAGGAGAAAAAGATTTATCATCCTACCAATGTTACCATTGTGACAAGATGGGACATATTGCTAAGAATTGTCCATCTAGATGAGACGAATACAAGAAGACAAACAAGAGGCACCATGCCCATGAACTTGAAGATGAAGAGCCACCCACAAATATGATAAAAGAATAGATTGAAGACTATGTATTAATCTCTTCCCTCTCAAGATCAGTATAACCTAGTGAGGACACTTGGATCATAGACAGTGGTGCTTCCAAGCTCTTGACAGGTCAAAGAGACATTCTATCTTGCCTTACAGAAAATAAGTTTCTCCAAAAAGTTACACTTGGAGATTATTATCAATACCCTATCAAAGGAGTAGGAGAATCAAATTACAAACTTGATTCAGGGACCCCAATGAAGATGAAAGATGTACTATATGTACCAGGTTTGAAAAAGAACTTACTTTCTATCTCAGCTTTAGAAAATAAAGGATTCAGAGTTTTCTTCATAGATGGAGAAGTTCTTTTGTGGCCCAAAGGAAAAACCATGGAAGAAGCAATTGTTATTGGAAAAGAAGAAGGTGGATTTTATAAGATAAAGGGTCACTTAGAAGCAGCCTTGACCCATTCCATTGAGAATCCATGTGAACTTTGGCATAGAAGACTAGTCCACATCAACTACAAGGCATTACCATATGTAAGAAAGGTAGTCACAAGTCTACCAGAATTCAAGGTTGACCATGAAGGTGTGTGCAATGGATGTGCACAAGGAAAGAACATCAAGAACCCTTTCCCTAAGAGAGACAATAAAGAAGGAGTCCTAGAGCTCATTCACTCAGATGTATGTGGTCCAATACCATCAACCTCCATCAATGGGTATGTATACTATCTTTTATTGATGACTATTCTCGTAAAACATGGGTTTACTTTTTGAAATTAAAAGATGAAGTGTTCAGTAAATTCAAGGAATTCAAAGCCTTGATAGAGAATCTTTTTGAAAGAAAGATCAAGATACTCAGGTCAGATAATGGAGGATAATACACCTCAAAAGAGTTTTCAAACTTTTGCAAAGATGTCGGGATCAAGAGGGAGCTCACCACTCCCTACAATCCTCAACAAAATGTTGTAGCAGAAAGAAAGAACATAACTATAATGGAAACAGTGAAGACCATGATCCATGATCAAGATCTTCCAATGCATTTATGGGCAGAAGCAGCAAGAAAAACAATGTATGTACAAAACAGATTGTCCCATATTGCACTTAGGTTCAAAACCCCTAAAGAGATGTTCTCCAGAAAGAAGCTAGAAGTAAGCATCTCAAAATATTTGGATTCCCGGTATTTGTACACATTCTGAAAGAGAAGAGAACCAAGTTGGACCCTTCATGAAAGAAGGGAATATTTGTTGGATAATGTGAGGTCTCCAAGGCCTTCAAAGTTTATATAACAGGTTACCATCATATTGAGATCAACATGGATGTAACCTTTGATGAAGATGCAACACTCAAGAAATCAAGAAGATGTCAGCTTGAAAAAGTATATGAAGAAGAACCTGTGGCTCCCAGAGTTGTAGAACTAATGAGGGAAGTCATAACTTCCCATGATGAGGATATTCTAGAATATCATGACATAATAGAATCTCAAGAACCTCCCCAGATGATGATATCCCACAAGAGAAATCTAGCTTGGGAAAGGGAACTTATTCAAGATGGAGAGAAGTACGGTGCCCTCAAAGGAACCATGAGACAAGTGAAGAAACCCAATCCATTCTCCAACTATGTGGCTTTGATGTCTGATATCTTAGAGAAGGAGCATACTTGCTTTGAAGAAGCTATTCAGAAGAAAGAATGGGAAGATGTCATGACAGAAGAATACCAATCCATTATAAAGAATGATGTATGGGAAATAGTTCCCAAACCAAAGAGCAATGATGTGGTATATTCCAAATGGATTTTCAAAATAAAACATGTTGATGATGGAAGTATTGAAAAATATAAAGCAAGGTTTGTTTCTCGTGGCTTCTCTCAAAACAAAGGCATTGATTATGAAGAGACGTTTTCTCCTGTATCCAGATACACTTCAATCAGAACCATCATAGCCCTTGCAACTAAGATGAAGTGGAAGTTACACCAGATGGATGTAAAAACAACTTTCTTGAATGGTGTCATTGAAGAAGAAGTGTATATAGAACAACCTCAAGGGTTTGAAGTTGAAGATAGGAAGAATCATTCTGCAAGTTGAAGAAGGCTTTGTACGGATTGAAACAAGCTCCTAGAGCTTGGTATGGAAGGATTGACAGTTTGCTGACGAACTTGGGATTTACCAAGAGTAAAGTTGATTATAACCTCTACTTCAAGGTTATGAATGATGAGCCTGTTATATTGTTGCTATATGTGGATGACTTATTCTGAACTGGAAAAGAAAAGCTCATCATTGATTGTAAGAAGAACTCGCTGTAGAATTTGAGATGAAAGACCTTGGACTAATGCACTATTTCTTAGGTCTTGAGGTCTGACAGAGCCCAGAGAAGATATTTCTTAACCAAGGGAAGTATGCAGTTGAAATATTGAAGAGATTTGATATGTTGGAGTGCAAATCCATGAATACACCCATGGAAACAAAGTTGAAGCTCCTAGTTGACACTTCGTCAAAATTGATTGATGCTACATTGTACAGACAGATCATTGGATCATTGATGTATCCGACGAACACCATGCCAAATATATGTTTTTCTGTGAACACCTTGAGTCAGTTTCTGGTAGAGCCCAGACGTGTTCATCTAGTTGCTGCAAAACATGTGATGAGGTACCTTAAGGGTACATTAGATTGTGGTCTCAATTATAATGGAGATCATGACTTCAGACTGAGTGGTTATACCGATTCAGATTAGGTTGGAAGTGTCTATGACAGAAAGAGAACTTCAGGATTTTGTTTCACTCAGGGGTCAGCCATGATCTCATGGCAGATTAGGAAGCAATCAAACATTTCTCTCAGTACGACATAAGAAAAATACATTCTTGCATGTTTCGTCAGTTGTGAAGCCATATGGATTCAGAAGTTGTTGACAGATCTATTCGATCTAGATATGGAAGCAACCATGGTCCTATGTGATAACTAGAGTTGCATAAAGATGACAGAGAACCATGTGTTCCATTATAAGTCAAAACACATAGAGATTTGACATCATTGCATCCTTGATATGGTGCAAAGAGGAGCCATAAAGCTCCAGTATGTTAGCACAAATGAACATGTTGTTGATGTCTTGACCAAGCCTCTATCTCGTGTAAAGTTTGAGCACTTTCGAGATAAGCTTGGTATAGTCCAAAAGGACCTCCATTGAAAGGGGGAGTAGTGTTGATGCCAACCTAGTGCTGAATATTTCCAACTCAGTGTTGATGTTGTTGTGATGCCATTCTCGTGATGAAGATTTTTAGCTTCCTGTTGATGTTGTTGTGATGTCATCCTTGTGCTAAAGATTTCCAGCTTCGTGTTGATGTTGTTGTGATGCCAGCCTAGTGCTGAAGATTTCCTACTTCGTGTTGATGTTGTTGTGATGCCAGCGTCATGCTGAAGATTTCCAGCTTCATGCTGATGTTGTTGAGATGTCAGCTTTGTGCTAAATATTTCCATCCTAGTGTTGATGTGGATGATGCTCCAGCCTTCGTGTTGTGATGTTTTTGTTGTTGATGATGCTCTAGCCTTCGTGTTGTGATGTTGTTGTTGATGATGATTATTGTATCAGCATTGTGTTGTTATTGATGATGATGATGTATTAGTGTTATACTAATCCATGTTGATGCAAATGATGATGCCATTTCATCTCCCTACTGTGAATGATGATATTGATGATGAGAAAAACTTCTGATGATTTATATATATGCCAGTCAGTGTTCTAGATGTTGTTGATGTTGTTTCCCTCTCTCTCTCCTGATGATATTGTAGAATACCCTTCTTGTTAAGGGGGAGTGTTGAAATATTGTAACTCCAAAGAGTATTCTATTTATTATTCATTTATTATTCATTAGATCAATCCCCTTTTGTGGATTGATCATGTCGGTCATTGTAATTGACCAAATCCTCTTTTGCGAATTGGTCAAACCCTAAACATATTATGCAAATTGAGAAGTTGGCCCCCAGACAATTTAAAGTGGTTTTAACCACTCAAAAGACAAACCGGCCCTGCCTAGCGAAGAGGCACCTTTTCAACACCTGCCAATTTGTATAAACAAAGGAATCCAGTGCCTCATTTGTTCTCTCACTCAGCTCACTCATCTAGTGCACAAGTTTGAAGGAAGTTACAGTTATCAGTTGTCGGAAGAAAGAAGAGAGAGAGACACATTGCTTAGTAAAGGATATTCTCTAGTATTTGGTTTATTTTCTTGGCATTGTATTGGCTATCTATATTAAGGAATTTTTTGCTAGGTTTTCTTCCCCATAAAGATTTCCCAAGATAAATATTGTGTTTCTTGTGATTGTGTTTCTCTCAATAATCCTATCTATACTATGGTTATCTAGTAAATTGAAAAGAAACTTAATAATAACTTAAACCTTAACATCCATGTCCATAATGAATCCATATACATCATACCATGTCCATAATGAGTCCATATACATCGTACCATGTCCATAATGAGTCCATATGTATCGTGAACCAATAAAAGGTGAATAGACCCACGTACCAACTTCCTCCACAACCATGGTTTCTATTAAATATAAATGGTTGATCCATATAGCTTGAGCAATGGTGGACGTCGATCAATATAATGTAACGTCTAAGTTGAAATGATGTCACCTCCTTGGAAACGAGCGTGACCTTGGTTGGTGGCTCACATGGAAATTTGATTCACGACACTCTTAACTAGCATGGTGGCTCCATTCAACATTGATTATGTCAAATTATGGTCAACATAAAAATAATCCACGTCATTCCTCTTCATAGATGAGCGGCTCATATAGCTAGAAGATTGTATAGTGGTTGGCACAAATTAAAAGGGGTTCCACATATGCATGCCTTTCCATGTCAGATGAAATTCATATTAATCAAGTCCACGTCCCATAGTTTATCATTTCATGATTCAATGGGATAAGAGAATGGGGGCGATTCCCATGACATCACCCCATAAATTAATCTTGTTGTATGGTTTGGCTTAGTGAAGGGGTGGCCCCTTTATACATGACATCATTTACTTTGTTTTAGCCATCTCTAATACAATCTTACCTTATATGTCTTCATGTCTTCATCATAGTAAAAAGGGTAGCCACTTTATTAAAATATTTTAACTTTGCATCATAGTAAAAAGGGTAGCCACTTTATTAAAATATTTTAACTTTGCATTATGGTTAAAAAGGGTGGCCTGTTTATTAAGATTTTTTTTTAGTACATATGTTCTCATTAATCATTATATCATTTTAGGAAAACATTTGGGTACTTCTTCTCAAGAGCTACGATCTCATTAATCCAACAATACCATGACCAAGCCTTCATAAAAATGCATAAGGAATCATGAGGAAAAGAACTAACACCATTATCAAGTTGATTATAACATAGTAACATAAGAATTATCATCAAGTGGTCACACAAAAAAAAAAATGTAAAGATAATCACCATGAACCAATCCAAGTATGAGCATCATCATCAAGAAAACCAACATCAAATGAGCTTGTATGACCATAAAGACCATCAACCACATGATCCATCAAAAAGGACCACTATGCTCAACCATCTTCAAGAAAAGAAAATAAGGTGCATATGATCAACCTCCTTGTAAGTCACCCCTGTAAAACCTATAATGTGATGAAAATCACAATTTACAACTCATGCCATTATGAGGGGTAATAGTTGGCTTCTACTTGGGGATATGTACTCTTAGGAGAAGAGTGCACAATAACCCTAGAATCTTTGCTTGTACTTGTCAAAGACTCCTTCAAACAAGAGGAATGCAAATGGATGGTCCATGTCTCATCACATCCAACTTATTACATCAAAAAATTACTTTGCAAGAAAGAAAATGCATAATACATCAATTCCAAGGTACATGAAAAATGCTCATAATAAAGAGCTTATTTCTTCTAATGCTCTTCAAGAGATTTTTCTTTCTACTCCTATTTTACATGAACGAAATCGAAACGCTAGGTGTAATCATACAACCAATGAAGTCACCTTAACTCTTTGTTTACATCAAGAGTCTTTCCTTTGTATTTGGTTATGAATGAAAACAATGAGACATTCATCATTACATACAAGAGGGGAAGTGATGTAGGAGCATCGCTTCACCCCAGCAACGCGCCAGCTAGCCAGCACATCAAAGCGCTCATTCAAGGAGAAGAGAGGCACCAACCCTCTTGATTTAAAAATTTCAAATTCAAATTAAATGAATTAAATGATTGTAAGGTTGGTAGAGCCAAGCCATGCTTTTGTGTAGACTGTAGATAAAGTCGCCTTTAATGGTTGACAAGTTGAGATCTAGATCCGATCCGAACTAGACAACCATTGAATGTAATTAAATGTAAATTAATGAGAGTAGGTAGCTTGGAGGGAAGAGCTCGAGGAGCCCCTCTTTTGTAAAAAGATATTTTTGTATTTAGATAGAGTTAGTTCTACATGAGTGAGGCAGAAGCAAGAAGATAGGTAGATTAGAGAGGAAAAGAGAGGAGTCGAGACTCTGTTGCAGTCCGAGATTTTGTAACCTTTGTACAAGCATTCTGAATTTAATACAAACATAGCAGTTTTCCTGCATATGATTATGTGTGCTTATGTGTCTTTCGTGAATGCTATATGTGTGTTCATTTGTATGTTGTAGATGTATGTTAGGTTCCATCTGCAGGGATAGATAGATTTTCCTATCTGTGGGTTTTTTTTATTTTAGTCTGGGTTCTTTGTGGTCTCATGCAAGGGGTTGCATGACAGAGTGTTGAGGACTTTGTACGCCAGTGCAAAGAGTGCACATATGAGTTTTGCGGAATTCAGGCAAAGACGTGTCAGGAGGACACACCAGAGGAATCATTAACTCAAGGGAGAAGTCTCAAGTTTACTGAATACCTTGGAGGTAAGATTGTGCAGAGGAAGGCACAGAGAGGATATAGAATTACTAAAGATTTTGTGAAGCTCTGCCAGGTGGGCATTGAGCAAGTGGAAAGATTGCATGAGAAGGACTTTGTTTCGAGTTCGGGGATAAGAGAAGTGTCTAGGAGAAGACACTTATAGAGTTTCTAAACACTCTGTAGACTCAGCAAGGCATGCTTGAGTAGAATTTGCTAGGAGGGCACTTATATCCTTTCAAGGAGTGAAAGGAGACAGAGTTGTTGAATACTCTGGAGGAAGACCTATGCAAGGAGTGCACTAGGCCAACACTCGGATGAAGTGTTGAGAGATAGCCATCTGGAGGCTAGTCGAAGCATAAGAAGAATGCGCAGAGTAAGCTTGTTTCAAGTTTCAAAGCTCAGGAGGTCGAGTGCAAAAGTGTGCCAGGAGGAGCACCGAGAGTCTTCTAAGGAAGCAAAGGGTCGAGTCCCTTAGAACTGAGTAAGTTTGTAATCTCAGGAGGGATAGCACCAGGAGTGTGCAAGAGTGGACTTATTTCAAGTCCCAAAGCTCAAGAGGAGTAGCGTGAAGTCACACACCGAGTGTAATTGTGCGAAGGGCCGAGGTCGAGATTCATCACCTAAGCTCAAGAAGAATAGTGCTTTTGCACACAAAGTTTCAACAGAGAGGAAGAACAGGCTGAGACACTTCGAAGTCCAAGCCTTGGACAAAGCTCAGTTGGATAAGTACAGTTATCGTTGGATTGGAACTGGGAGAGAAGATCTGGACCATTGAATCCACGTCCAAACACAGGAGGAACATGCACAGGGAAGATCAGATCTGGGCCGTCGAATCTAAGCGCAGAGGACCAAAAGCCATTGGATCCGAAGGAAAGCATGTGAGACTTAATCCTTGCATGTACATGGGGATAGACTTTGCGAAGTCGTGAAGTCCCGAAAGCATCAGAAACATTCATCGTCAGAGGACAGGTGGTGAAGATCCAGAAGCCATTGGGGGTTCGGACTTCGAGAGGTTAAGCATGGAGAAGAGAGAGAACTCGCGATAGCTGAAATTGCGACAGTATCTGGACTATTGGATCGCATGGATTTGTGGACCGTTGATCTAACGCCCCAAAATATCATCATTTCGAGAGTTGGGAGAACAAAGGTGAATCACATCGAGAATCCCCGATACGCGAAATCCCGACGCACTCAAAGGTTGGGCCCCAGGTCGTAGCCAAGGGTCAAATTAGTAGAAATTAGGGGAGGATTTAAGGATCCACTAGCCCTTGTCGAGGTTTCGAGACTTGGAGGAGTAGGGTGTTTTGCATTGGAATCCCTGAAATCGTGAAACGCGACGCGCCCTTGGTGGGATAAGCCAGTGGTCACGCAGGAAGGAGCTCGTTCTCAGTGCTTGTTCACGTAGGGAGGAATTTAGAAGGACCTGTGGATTTGTTGAAGGTTCTAGCAAGGAACTACTGAGCTACTTCAGCTCGAGGAGTTTGGAGAACAATCCTTGACCAGGAGATCAGCGAACCCTGTCAAGGTAGAGGTAGGCGGTCTGCATCAAGAAGTATCAGAGCTTGATTTCTCTCAAGCAGAGAAGAAGGAGACGAAGGAGATAGTTTGATACCATCAAGTGGTATCAGAGCTTGATTTCTCTCAAGCAGAGAAGGAGACGAAGGAGATAGTCTGATACCATCAGGTGGTATCAGAGCCTGATTTCTCTCAAGTAGAGAAGAAGGAGACGAAGTAGATAGTCTGATAACATCAAGTGGTATCAGAGCCTGATTTCTCTCAAGCAGAGAACAAGGAGACGAAGGAGATAGTTTGATACCATCAGGTGGTATCAGGAGCTAAAGCAGAGTATTGGTGCTATGTGTGAAATAKTGTTGCAAGGTGAACAACAAATGGTAGACARCCAAGTGGGATGAGCCAGAAGAACCAGTCGCGTTCTTGAGAGAAGATGGCTACTGAAGGCCAGGGACGTGGTCGAAGAGGATACCGCCAACAGAGAGGTAAGACAAAGATGGATAAGGATCTCATTGAGATAAGGGCGTGAATGGAACAACTTGCATTTAAGGTGCAATAGAATGCAAAACCGCATTGGGTATATGAGTGGCCCATAAAGAAGAGAATGAAATGGCCAGTCAAGAAATTGTTGGCTAGAGGACAGCGACAAATGTTAAAGAAGTGGTCAAGAAATGTTGAAGGCCTCAGAGACAGAGAGGAAGTGGTTCATATCCATGAGCCAGAAGCTGGGAGAAGTCTCAGTTATGATGAGGAGAAGGGATCAAAGAAGGATCTCAGCAACTGTCAGGTGAGTAGTGAGGAACTTTCGGATTGCCAGGAGGGAAATGAGATGGGATCACTAGAGGATCTCATAGACTGCCAAGAGAGAAGGACAAAAATCTCATATTTCCAGGCGGGCAAGGGAGAGAAGATGAGACTGTCTGATAGTCTCATGAGCTCAAAGGTGAGTTCAGATGAGCAAGGAGTGCTGATAGAGAGGGAAGATCAGAGGAGAATTCTGATAGTTGGAGGAATTGAGGTATTCCTTCCACATAGCCCAGTTGAGGCGAGAGCTTGTGTTGCAGAGGCAACAACAGGAGAAGGACAACCGACAATGACTGTCATAGAGGAAGAATAAATGGAGAAGACATCAAAATCTGCCCCAGCAGAACAAGAGCATGCAGATGAGGTACTCACTCCATGGGAGAAGGAGTTAGGAATGTCGAAGGATTGGTTGAACAATCCAGAGCCAGTAGATGACTGCCAAGAGACAGTCATGCAGATTGCAAGAGAAGGGAATTCGACAGAATTACTCAAATTTTTCAGCCAGGGAGCTTAATTGGAAATGAATGAAGCATTGGAGCCTGCAACATAAAAGGAAGCAGACGGCATAGATTTTGTTGAGCTGCATGAGGAAATTGAAGCCCTGGAGAGAGGATTTCACATCCAAAAGGCTAAGTTGGAAGAAGATGGAGGAGCATATCATCTCGAAGAACAACTGGAAGAAGCTGGAAGTATACCAGCAGGAGGAATGACAGAAGCTAATCTGTCAAAGGGTGATATGACTGTAGAAATGGAGTCTACAGTAGAGTGGAAAATCAATGCCACGAAGGGAGATAAAGACAACATGGGGGATCAAGTAGATATGACCACTCATAGGGAGGAAGAAATGCAGCCGAGAAGACTGCATAAGGAGATCCAACAACTGGAGCAACTAGACGAGGTTATTGAGAAGATAAGGTTGATGTTGAGTTCGGCATAGGAAGTAGTCAACGAGGAGAAGCTGAGCAGAAATAAGCCTGCAATAGCAGTAGGGAAGAAGCAGCAGCAGCAGCAACAAAGCAGTGGAGCAGATGGACAACTCCAGAAGAGAGTTTGGGATCTAGGTGGATTTCAATGGCAAAACTAGGAAGCTCATGAGCAGGAACTCATGAATTTTTCACAGCAGTGGAGTATGATGCAGGAGAATCGTTTCACCCCAACAACGCGCCAGCTAGCCAACACATCAAAGCACACATTCAAGGAGCAGAGAGGCACCAACCCTCTCAATTTAAAATTTTCAAATTGAAATTAAATGAATTAAATGATTGTAAGGCTGGTAGAGCCAAGACATGCTTTTGTGTAGGCTGTAGATAGAGTCGCCTTTAATGGTTGACAGGCTGAGATCTATATCCGATCCGAACTAGACAACCATTGAATGTAATTCAATGTAAATTAATGAGAGTAGGTAGCTTGGAGGAAAGAGCTCGAGGAGCTCCTCTTTTGTAAAAAGATATTTTTGTTTCTAGATAGAGTTAGTTTTGCATGAGTGAGGCGGAAGAAAGAATATAGGTAGATTAGAGAGGAAAAGAGAGGAGCCGAGACTCTGTTGCAGTCCGATCTTTTGTAACCTTTGTACATGCATTCTGAATTTAATACAAACATAGTAGTTTTTCTTGCATATGATTATGTGTGCTTATGTGTCTTTCATGAATGCTATATGTGTGTTCATTTGTATGTTGTAAATGTATGTTAGGTTCCATCTGCAGGGATAGATATATTTTCCTATCTATGTGTTTTGTTGATTTCAGTCTGGGTTCTTTGTGGTCTCATGCAAGGGGTTGCATGACAGAGTGTTGAGGACTCTGTACGCCAGTGAAAAGAGTGCACATCTGAGTTTTGTGGAATTCAGGAAAAGACGTGCCAGGAGGGCGCACTAGAGGAATCATTAACTCAAGGGAGAAGCCTCAAGGTTACTGAATACCTTGGAGGTAAGACTGTGTAGAGGAAGGCATAGAGAGGATACATAATTATTGAAGATTCTATGAAGCTCTACCAGATGGGCATCGACCAAGTGGAAAGATTCCATGAGAAGGAATCTATTTTGAGTTCGGAGATAAGAGAAGTGTCGAGGAGAAGACACTTACAAAGTTTCTGAACACTCTGTAGACTCAGCAAGGCGTTCTTGAGCATAAGTTGCCAGGAGGGTACTTATATCCTTTCAAGGAGTGAAAGGAGATAGAGTTGTTGAATACTCTGGAGGAATACCTGTGCAAGGAGTGCACTAGGCCAACACTTAGACGAAGTGTTGAGAGATAGCCATCTGGAGGCTAGTCAAAGCATAAGGAGAATGCGCAGAGTAAGCGTGTTTCCAGTTTCAAAGCTCAGGAGGTCGAGCGCAAAAGTGTGACAAGGGGAGCACCAAGAGTCTTCTAAGGAAGCAGAGGGTTGAGTCCCTTAGAAATGAGTAAGTTCGTAAGCTCAGGAGGGATAGCACCAAGAGTTTGCAAGAGTGGACTTATTTCAAGTCTCGAAGCTCAAGAGGAGTAGCGCGAAGTCACACACCGAGTGTAATTATGCGAAGGGTTGAGGTCGAGATTTATCACCTAAGCTCAGGAAGAATAGTGCCTTTGCACACAGAGTTTCAACAGAGAGGAACAACAGACCGAGACACTTCAAAGTCCAAGCCTCAAACAAAGCTCAGGAGGATAAGTACAACTGTCGTTAGATCGACACCGGGAGAGAAGATCTGGACCATTGAATCCATGTTCAGACACAGGAGGAACATGTACAAGGAAGATCAGATCTGGGTCGTTGGATCTAAGCGCAGAGGACCAACAGTCATTGGATCCAGAGGAAAGCAAGTGAGACTTAATCCTTGCGTGTACATGGGGATAGACTTTGTGAAGTCGTGAAGTCCTGAAAGCATCAGAACCGTCCATCTTCGGAGGACGGGTGGCGAAGATCTGGAAGCCATCGAGGTTTCAGAATTCGGGAGGTTAAGCGTGGCGAAGAGAGAGAACTCGCGATAGCCAAAATCACGACAGTATCTAGACCGTTGGATTGTGGGGATTTGTGGATTGTTGATCTAATGCCCCAGAATATCGGCATTTCGGGAGTTGGGAGAACAAAGGTGAATCGCATCGGGAATCCCCGATACGCGAAATCCCAACGCGCTCGAAGGTTGGGCCCTAGGTTGCAGTCGAGGGTCACGTTAGTAGAAATTAGGGGAGGACCTAAGGATCCTCTATCCCTTGTCGGGGTTTTGGGACTTGGAGGAGTGGGGTGTTTTGCATTGGAATCCCTGAAATTGCGAAACACGACGCGCCCTTAGTGGGATAATCCAGTGGTCATGCGGGAAGGATCTCGTGCTTAGTGATCATTCGTGTAGGGCAGAGTTCAGAAGGACTTGTGGATTTGTTGAAGGTTCCAGCAGGGAACTACTGAGCTACTTCAGCTCGGGGAGTTTGGAGAACGATCCTTGACTGGGAGGTCAGCGGACCCTGCCGAGGCAAAGGTAGGGGGTCTGCATCATGAAGAACCATCATAAAGATCACAAAGTACAAGAAACTCATGCCCAATGCATGCACCAACACAACATTCCTTTATTCAAAGTTGGATAGGGCTAAAATATCCACTTTGAGTATAAAATACATCATCAAATATAGGAGCATTTTCACCTTTATATTCAAAGATCATATTTTTAGACTTTCCCATGACAAATTCATCTTGAGAAAATCATGAAAGAAAGTTGCATAATGAAATTTGAGATCTAGAGAATGTTTCACGAGTGCATATAATGGTTGGTTGGTCCAATTGTGAAAGCTGAAATTTTTTGCAGTTTGCATTTATATGTGTATCTTGCAGGTCTATACAGTTTCTAGTGCATAAAATATCATTTCCAAACATTAATTTACATGAATATTTACCATAATCCATAGAATTTGGTGGCTATAAATTTTATGTGCTAACATGTTCACTAAGTTGGAATTTTTCTGAATGAATTACAAGTGAACTTTGCTGGAAATTTACTACGAAAATTTCTGAGCATGGCCAAAAATCATCACGAAAAATTTATGGATTTACTTCTACATCACTTCATTTATTAGATGTGTCATAATTTAGACTTCCTATAAATTTCCAATAACCTTGATCTAAATCACGATTAAAATTATTAATTTGCATATAATCTTCTTGGTTACCCATGTCTTGATTCATTGCAAAAATAAACAAATTTGAACATAACTCTTATTCAAATTCTTCAATATATGCATAGTTAAGTTCAAAGTTTTGAGGAGAATTATACCTTTCTTCTTCATGAAATGATGAAGCAGATGAAAAAATTGTCTTTTCATGCACATGATCTGCATGGATGGACTCATAACAATGCTCTTCAATGACTTATCGATTTTCAAATTCTTTTTCTTCGTCACTTTTATCTTCATGTATCTGACCTTCAATGGAACTTTGAGCTCGATATTCAACATGCGCTTGATACTTAAGAGGTGTCTCTTGAGAAATGTCTTCATCAACATGGTGTTCAATTCTGTGATCTTCTATAGTGGATGTAATGGATGCTTCTACCACCTTTGGGAGTGTTGCTATGACATATTCAATAAACACCTCAATTTCCTCATTTTGATGATGAGGCTCCCAATGTTTGATGAACACCATAAATAAATATGCAAGTGTAGAAATATGTCTTTTGTCAAAAACCTCAAACCAATCTATTGTTTTATCCTCAAAGGTAAATGTAAAAAACCGTCATCCTAACATCCTCATAAAGAACATGAAAATATCTCATAACTTTGACAAATGATATAATATGTTGTAAAGATGAATTATGACAACCATCAAATAATGCAATGATATCAAGTCAATCTAAATCATAACCCTGATTTGGAAATATCGAGATGCCCAAGAAATCCAATGGAGCAAAATATTTGACCACCCATTCATCTTCTATTATTGACATATTTCAAAATTATGGGAGATTAAATATGAAAGTAAGATCTGCAAAATGTACCTTCATATTTTTACCAACATAGAGCACAATGGAGTTGAAAAGGTGAACTTGATTCCTTCAAATGTTTCTTGCTTTACCCAACAAACAACAAGTCTTCAAACCTGCATAGGGAAAATGCTTCTTCCCTCAATTGAGTCACTAAGATGAGAAAAATCTTCAATGAACACCCTCATCCAAGGTTGTGTAGCTAATATACAAGATGTCTTTTGGGAAATGGAATTTGCTCCCAACAATGGTGCCAAAATGTTACCACACAAATTGGCACCTTAGCTTAAAGTCTCAAAGATGGGTGCTAGCCTTGTAGAACTTAAGAGGTTAGCCATTGTCACCTCACCAACTCTCCTCTCACTTTCGACAAAGGAAAGACCTAAGTCAAGGGGGGTATCCCTAAGTGTTAATTAGGTTCACTTCGTGTATTAGGAGTGAGAGTAAAGAGAACCTATCAACAATCTGAATGGAAAAGATGAAACAAGATGAACTTCGGGTGACGAGTGAAAGGGGGACCAATGTCTCAACTACTTGGGCTATGAAATCACTTAAACAATTTCAAGAGGGCAAGTCAAAGGCTTATATGCAACCATGTGACATGTTCTAAACACCTTCACTTAGCTCAGTAATAGGTTTTGGTGACTAGGATTTTACAAGATAATTAAGGGGCGGGGTCACTTAAGATCCACTACTCAAAGTGGGTGTGAGGTAGCTCTTTACCTCAAGATTGTATACATATACACCTTATACTTAAATATATCATGTAAAAATTTGTGATCTTTGAAAGGTAGATGACTAGAGACTATAGGACAAGAGCTAACTATGTCACTATAAGCTCCCCTAACGTAGCGTGATGCTCCTCTATGGCCTTATTTTCTTCTGGCATTCAAAATCCTACAAAATGTCTAACCTCCGAGTATGTGCCCTAGAACATATATCCACAAATAAAATTACATATAAATGACAACATTACTTACATAAATAAAAGATAAATCCATCTAAAACTTGGAGCTAACTTACTAATAAGTACAAGCCCCGGGGGGGTAGCTCAATTGGCAAGTTCCGTGAAAATGAAGTTCCATGAGGTTTCGAGTTCAACTCCCCCCGACTTACAATGTTTGTCGCGTAAGGGGCATCGTGGGCACACTTGGAGGTTATAGTGGTAGCAGTTGGATAACACGACCACGTATAATGCGAGCACGTGCCCAACTAGTTGTTGATTCCGCCAGACATAAAAAAAAAAACAAAACAAAACAAAACAAAAACAAAACAAAAAACAAAACTTACTAATAAGTACTTCCATTTTTCATTAGTTTCAATCCAAGTTACAAATAAAAAGAGAAAACACTTATATATATTTTAACTCCATCTCCCTTATATAATAAACACTGAATTGTTTCCTTAAATCCAATAGTTATCCTAGAAATAACGATAAATTAATCTCTTTAACAAACATTTTACTAAAAGTAGAAAGAGTTTATTGAAATCTACAATCTCCTCTAAGAAGTTACAATAAATCAATCTAAGAAACAACTAACTAACTCCAACAACTAAATCAATGAATAAATAATGAAATTATTTATAACACTCTCAAAAAAATTAAGATGCGGTAATGATCTCCTTGAACTAATTTCCCAAAAAGATCCAAAAATGGTTGTAGACCAAACTCTTCTCCAATAAATAATAAAATATGCTGGCAACTCCTTAACTTATGCAACTATCTCTCCACTTAACTTGTGCAACTATCTCTCCACAATTTCCCCTTTGACCATGTAAAGAATGTCAACGATAATAAACAAAATAAGAAGACACTATAATCAACTAGAATGATACATGTCCATAATGCGTCCATATGCATCGTGACCTAATAAAAGGTGAGTGGACCCACGTACTAGCTTCCTCCACGACCATGGTTTCTTTAAATAAACAATCAATCCGTAAGGATTGAGCAATGGTGGATGGAAACCAATAGTGCAACGTCCAAGTTGAAATGAAGTCACCTCCATGGAAATGAGTTTGACCTTAGTTGGTGGCTCACACACAAATTTGATTCATGGTATCCTTAACTAGCATGGTGGCTCCATTGATTAATTCAAACGACAATTAGCATAAAAAGGAATCCACGTTGATACCTCTTCAAAGATGAGCGACTCATATAGCTAGAAAACTGGATGGTGGTCCACATAAATTAAGATGGGCTCCACGTATGACATGCCTTTCCACATCAAATGAAATTCATATTAATCAAGTCTACCCCCCATAGTTTATTCTTTCATGATTCAATGGGCTAAGAGAAGGGGGTAGGCCCATGATGTCACCCCATAGATTAAGCTTGTTGTATGGTTTGGCTTAGGAAGGGGGTGGCCCCTTTATACATGACACCATTTCCTTTGTTTTAGTCATTTTTTATACAATCTTGCCTTATATGTCTTCATCATATTAAAAAGGGGTAGCCACTTTATTAAAATCTTTTAACTTTTTATTATGGTTAAAGAAGGTGGCGCCTTTAGTAAGATCTTTTTACTTTGCCTTTTTTTTTTTTTTTGCTTAACACATATGTTCTCATTAATCATCATCTTAGGGAAACACTTGGTACTTTTTCTCAAGAGCCACAATCTCATCAATCCAACAACACCATGATCAAGTTTTCATAAAAATATGTAAAGAATCATGGGGCAAGGAACTACCCACCATTATTAAGCTAACAACACCATGATCAAGTCTTCATAAAAATATGTAAGGAATTATGGGGCAAGGAACTACCTCTATTATTAAGTTGATTGTAACATAGCAACATGGGCATCATCATCAAGTGAACACACAACAAAAACATGCAAAGAACATCACCATGAACCAATCCATGAATGATGATGATGATCATCATAATTAAGGCAACCAACATCAAATGAGCTTGTAAGACCACCAAGAGCATTGACCACATGATCCATTAGGAAGGACCACCATGCTCAGCCATCTTCAAGCAAACAAAATTAAGGTGTGTATCATCAACGTCCTCAGAAGTCACCCTTGCAAAACCTATAACGTGATGAAAATCACAATTTACCACTCATGCCATTATGAGGGGTAACAAGGCATATTTTGATCATTGTAAAATAAATTGTGAAAAATTAAAGAGAATGACTAGGTGTCATGATGAATTATATTGTAATATGAATTTTTGGAGCATTTATTGGCATGGAGACTAATGGTGCCAATATGGCAATTTTTTGTATTTTTGTACATCTCATTTGGAAAAATTGAAAGTTTACATTCTCCTTCTACAAATAAAGGAGTAGGAACATATAATAGGGTATAATCAATGTGACGTTTACAGGGTTATGTTATTGGTTTGGAATTTGGTTTCTAAAGCATTTATTAGTTGCATTGTGAGAGCTTAATCCTTGTAAGTGGGTTTGGCCTTAATGTTAATTGGTCTATGTGCCATTTGGATTTGAGTACATTCTTGATGTGTAGTAGCCAAATTTATGATATTTGATCCACTGGAATTGAAACAAATTTGAGTGGTAACTTTCAGGCTTATTAGCCTTGACTTGGGGTTTTGAGTGTCATTGTTGAGTTTGTGTTTTGTCTCTCTTTCCCAAACACTAGAGACACATAAAAAATGTTTTGTATGAGGTAAAGGAGATTCGTGGTGCATAAACAACCTTTCTTAGGATCTAGAGCTTGTGCAATCCAAATTGCAATCAAATCTTCCTCAACTTGTCTCAATAAGCATAAGTTCCAAGTTGGTATACTTGACTATATATCGATATTTATCTTGATGCAAAAATACAAGAAAAAATATTTAATTTGATTTTATGTGATGTAGGAGCATCTATTTAAATTGTAATTTTTCTAGAGTTTGTAATAGGTTCTAGAGGGTTTCTAGAATGGTCCACATAGGGGAAATTTGTTTTCTTTAAATTCCATGTAATATAACAAAATGATTGTTTTAGCATGAAGTTAGAGAAGTTGAATAGTTTTAGGGCCAACAAGAGTTTGTTAGTATTTTGAAAGATATGAACCTATCCTAGAGGTTCAAAATAATTTTTTGTATAAATGAGTTAAGGTAAGCATGAAAGAGTGGGGAGAAGAGATGAGAGGAGAACTAGAGAGAGAACACGTAGAGAGCATGTGAACAACGTGGTGTGTAATAGAGAAGGAGATTCAGGGTTTTAATAAAATAGAAGTTGCATACCCATCTTTAATGTGCAATATTCTCCTTTGTCTGATTATTTCCATTGAAGTTTTGTACAGGCAGTGTGAACATATTTATGTTTTATGTTGATATTTTACATCCCTATGAATGTATGTGTTATTATCGAATTGATAATGGATTGAGATCAGAGCGCATATCTAAGTCTTAATTGGTTGAATTTTCGAGAGCAATAGGAGTGAAAGAGATTCCTCCCGTTGTGGGATCATTTGTTGTTTCACTTGTGAATAAACCTGAATGGAGGAGTAAAGGAAGCAACCGATGATGGAATGAGATCAATAGGTTGGGAATCTGAGTACAGTTATTAAATAGTGGGGAAATTCGAGCAAATATTTGTCTAAATTGAAAAGGGGATCAAAAGCGAGTTTGAGTCTGCATAAAGGAATTAAATGGAACGAGTACAACCCGACCGGCCTTAAACCCATATAAACAAGTCTTTATTCCCTCAGGTGGACGGTGATCGGTTGATAGAACCTGCAGTTGATGAGAAAAGCACATTTTTCGTCTATGTAAAGTCCAACAACTGGACCGAGAGAATTTTAAAACAACACATTTCTATTGTGTCTCGGGGCCGGTGGCTGGTGTTTCCGGTGGCCCGGTGTTCTCGGTGGTCGGGGTTCGAAATTTTAAAACTCCCTAGTGGCTTATTGATTCTGGTGGATCATTCCTCCCCACTAAGACCTTTTGGTCTTCCAAAATGGTATTAATTAACCTGGCATCAAGTGCGGAATAGGCCTCACTACTTGTCATTTGTCTTTAAACTCTGTCCTGTGCACTTGTCACATCATAATCAATTGCATAATAACCATGACAACTGAAAGCATATTGTTAGCCACTTGAACTCATTCACATCTTACTTAATCCACTACCATCCATGTAGAAAATATTAGCAATGATAACATCACAAATATGACTTCAAATGAACCAATATGTTTGATGTTATTACACGACATTAACTTATCTTGAAGAAAAGTGTAACTAAACTCCCATCCTACAACCATCTCATGTTCATACTTTAGATCAACTACTTTACTTAGCACAATTATAGGTGTATTGCTTACATAAGTTGTCTTCTTTAATTGTTCCATTGTTAAAAGAGATTGATTTGTTTTTATCTGATGAGCATGTACAACATATTATGTCCCTTCTTTAGTTAAGTGATATTGATTTTGTTCTTTGTAGAAGATTGCTTTGTGATCATATAAATAAGGGATTCTTAATACCATTCCACATGTTTCTAGTGGCACTGCATCACATGTTATTTCATCCACATACTTAGATGTAATTGGAAACTTTATGATACATTGCTTTGTTATAGGCAATTTGTGATATTTGCTTATCCAATTTAGTGAATAGGGTTTGTGATGCATCTTAGTGTTTAATCTCAATTTCTTAACCACTTCCTCTGAAATTAAGTTAGATTGAGATCCACTATCTATCAATGTGTTGATATTAGTATGTTTCATTATGACCCTTATATGCAACAATTTACTTTTAGAATCATAGCCATCACCAATTTTACCTGTCAAACCAACTGTTATAATCTTAGACTCATCACCTAAATCCGATCCCAAGTTTGTTGGTCGTGTTGTTGTTGAAAATTTTTACCTCCCTTTCCTCTCTTTGAACCACTTTGGTCTCTTCTCTGGGTGCAATTGCCAAAAATTCTTATCATCGTGCCCTTCTTTCTTGCAATGCTTGCAATATAGCTTCTCTTCCTTCACTATTGCTGAATTTTCTTTCTTACCATTTCCTTTCCCTTTTCCATCTTTCTTTGAAGATGATTCCCCTGATACATTAACTCCAGTTTTACCTGCTTCAATATACATTGCTTGGACAAAAACCTCATCAAGATTAGTAGGTCCAAACATAAATATAGTTTTAGGAATATAAGCAAGAAAACCTCTTATATACTTCAGAAGAGTTTCTTGTGTAGTCAATGGAACATCTAACATCAAATCCATCTTAAGAAATTCATCTGTATATTCCTACATTGACTGTCATTTTCTTAACTTAAGACTTTTCCATTCAATTAAAGCCTTTTCCTTATATCCCAATGGATAGAACTATTTTCTAAGTGTGAAAATAAAATCATGCCATGATGGAAAAATCTTTCCAACTTGTTGAGTTCCATGTTGCATTTTGCTTTTCCACCAGATGAGAGTTGTGCCTTCAAGACGAAGCGATGCCAATCTGATTTTGGTTGCCTCATCTTTGATTTGTTGCACATTAGAATTGATGCAGACCCCCCTTCTCTACGAAGGGGTTGCGCGACCTCCTGGCCAAGGATCTTCAATTTTCGAGCCAAATTGGCTCTCTGAAACCTTAATGGTCTCACTTGCGATTTAACACAGGTCCTTTTAGTCTTCCGGTGCAGGTTCTATGGCACCCACAACCTCTTCCTTCGTGTTGTTGAACTCTCAAGTTTCAGGTGCTAGCTCCTCTCCCATTATCCCTCTCCCGTATGTGACCTAGGGCTATGTCCTCATGTAATCATGTGATTGTGGGGTGGCTTAGAGTGGTTTGAGACCACACCGCTTTTCTCCCCGCAATTCACTAGCATCTGCCACGTATCCCTCTGGAAATATCGTGGTTTCGATTACGGCTTGCTCCAAGATTTTTAAAACCCGAGCACCTTTTGTCCCCACAATTAAGCATGACTGTTGATCTTGTGATCTCAGACGTTTCCTCTTTATTGACGACTGGGGTCTTTCCCCTTTCTGCCTTGCTCAACTATTAGTAAACGACCATTTTCCTCGTTTCGCATGCACTCCCAAATCTCCACGGTCTATCAACGTGTGCCCTCCTTCCAAACCGACGACTACGATTCATTTCGCCCTTCGAGCTTTGAGAGTTCAACTCTCAACTCTTGCTTCCTCCATAGTACTTCCACCCAAAATGGACAATCTGTCGACGCGTTTCCCTCACATATCAATGGTTTTGGTTCGCTTCGGCTCTTCGGGCTTCGAGAGTCTCAACTCCTGAACATTCTTTTTCTCCAGGAGTGGTTTCACCCGAAGTTCACGGATCTCTTTTGCGTGTCCTTCTGAATCAAACGGCTACGATTTACTTCAGCTCCTCGGGATTTGAGAATTTCAACTCCTCGACTGAAATCCTTGAAGTGGCTTTCCCCGAAGTCTTAGATCCTATTGACATGTATCCCCCTGGCGACCAATGGCTAGGATCTACTTCGACTGTTCGAAATTCTTTCTCTCTCATTGTCTAAAAACCTATGAAGTTGTAGATCTTGCGCCACATGTCCCACTAGATGATGGATGGTCCCTAGAATATTTTGGACTTTGATGAATCCTCGCTCCAGTGTGCACACAGAGACTTAAAGCCCGTGCACCTTGCCCAGATCCGACGACCTAGAATGATCCCACTCCCTCTTGAACGAATCTTAGTCGATGACTCATGAAACCTTCAGGACTTCGTTTCCCTTGAAGATTTCTCCCGCTATCTCTCGTGAGATTTCTCCTTCGAACCCTTTGACTCCTTAGAGGATTACTTTGACACTTAGTCAAATTTTGGATCTATGCACTCCTTGCAGCCGATTCTTACGCAAACTTTAGGTTCTTGTGGGCGAATGTGCACGCCTTGTAGCAGTCCCTTTGCACTCCTTGAAAATGGAAATTTCATGCTATCTCTTATGATCTTATGAGTCGAAACAGACTCTGTTACTCCTTGTAGCAGATTCTCATGCAAGACTTAAGTTCTTGTGGATGATTGTGCACACTTTGCAGCAGTCACTTTGCACTCCTTGCAAAGGGAAAGTTTCACGTTAACTCTTCTGAGCTTTTGAGTCGAAACAGACTCTGTCGACGCACTTCTTGCGGACTGTATGCACACCTTGCATGAACTCAACAAACAAAACAATTGAAACTTATCTAAACACTTCACGGTTTCATATACTCAACAACATAACTCATTCATTCATGAAAACAAAATAACAGGGAATTGTAAACAGTAGCAACACCATGCATTGGATCAATTTTCCTCTGTTATATTCATTTAAAAGTAAATGGCTACAGCTATGATAAAACAACAACTAAAAACTCAGCAACAACTAAATCACAACAATCTCCTACTAACTTGCAGCAGCCTCATTCGGGCATACAAAACCTCTATTTATCCTAGAGGGTTCTTAGGGTTCCCTCTGACTACTCATCTTCTCAAAAAAAAACTAACTACTACTTAAGTTCGGTTACATTAAAGTTTAGGAGTGAAACTCCTAGATCATTCATGATCATTCAGCTCCCAAGTGTTTGATCTTCTTCAGTTTTTTATCATTTCAAAAAATGATTTGCAATAAACGTCAGTGGTTACAATTCTAAAATGATTCAAAGGTGCACTAAGGCGTTGACTTGTCTCTCCACGTGTTCTTGTTGACGATGCTCCTGCATCATACTCCCCTGGACAAAAATTCATGGACTCATGTCCATGAGCTCTTGCACTAAATTTCGATGCTTTTAGATATTAGCTTCATTTTTCCAACTGGCATGTTCTATCGAGTGTCCCTTCCACTTGACCAAATATTCAAAATAGGTCTTCCTCTTGGTCTTCTTGCCAATCCTTTGATCAATGATCTTCTCCATCTGTGGATTTTCTGCTATAGGCATTTTCTTTTCCCATTAAATCTCTTTCTGACCTTTTGTTTCTCTTGCTTCATCTTCCCTGGATACAGGTCTGATATGTTGAATATGGGTGATATGCCCACATCATCTGGTAGCTCGATCTCATAGGCATTTGCATCAAACTTCCTTAATATCTTACATGGTCCTATCTTCTTCATCCTCAACTTGTTATATGTTCCCCTTGGGAACCTTTCTTTCTTGAGATGTGTCATAACCTGATCTCCTACTTCAAATTGAATCTCTCTGTGATGTTGATCAACTTTGCACTTGTACTCTTGGCTAGAGTTCTTCAACTGCTCTTTGATATGACTATGGAGCTTCTGCATTTCTGCAGCAAAATATTCTGCTCCAATGCTTCTGATCTCATTATGTTCCAAGTCTCTAAACTTAGATACTCCTCTTGGTTGCATTCCATACAGTATTTGGAATGGGCTCTTTCCAGTGCTCATGTTTGGTGAGTCGTTGTATGCAAATTCTGCTTATGGAAGAATTTGATCCCACTGACTATGATTCTTAGTGACCAGACTCCTCAATAAGTTTCCTAAACTTATGTTCACCACCTCAGTGTGTCTGTCTGACTTTTCCCCAACTTCTTCCACAATGTTCTCCAAAAATGACCAACGAATTTGGTATCTCTGTCTGAGACAGTACTTTTGGGTAATCCATGAAGTTGAACAACTTCCTTGAAAAATAAATTTGCAACATGTGTTGCATCACTAGTCTTCTGGCATGGGATAAAGTGTGCCATTTTTTAAAATCTATCCACCACCACAAATATGGAATCACATCCTCTTTGTGTCCTTGGCATTCCCAACACAAAATCCATGTGTATTGCATCCCAAGGCCTCTCTGGTATTAGAAATGGTTGATATAATCCAATGTTCTGTATTTTTTCTTTTGCATGTTGGAAGATTCTACATCTGCTTACAAAATTTATCACTTTTGTCTTCATACCTGGCCAATAGTATGAACTTCTCAACTGTGAAAATATTTTATCATGGCCGAAATGTCCAACCAATCCTCCACTATTCTTTTCCTTCAAAAGGTTATCCCTCATTGAGCATTTTGGTATTCACAATTGATTGCTCTTGAAAAACAATCCCCCTTGAATCATATACTTTGTCCATTGGCTTCTGTCTCTCAGCACAAGATTTTCACATGCTTAGTATGCTTCCTTGAAATCTGGATCATCACAATACATATCCTTAAGGTGTTCAAACACTAAGGTCTTCACCTGAAACTCTTGCATAATAAAACATCTCTTTCTTAATGCATCAACAACTTTGTTAGCATTTCGAGAAATATGTTTTATGACAAAAGTAAAATTCTGCATAAACTCAATCCACTTTGCATGTCTCTGATTCAATTTTTCCTGTTTGGTTATGAATTGTAAAGCTTGGTTATCGCTATACAAACTAAATTCCTTTGGAACAAGGTAGTTCCTCCATTTATTCAAGGCTTGAATTATGGAATAAAATTATGTATCATATGTGGAGTACTTTCTCTTAGTCTCATTCATCTTCTCACTGAAATATGCAACTGGTTTATTATCCTGACTCAAGACTGCTCCAATTGCAACTCCACTTGCATCACATCTCACTTGAAATGTATTTCCAAAATTTGGTAAGACCAGAATTGATCGTTCTGTTATCTTCTCCTTCAATATATTGAAGCTCCTCTCGGCCTCCTTTATCCATTTAAAACACTTGTGCCTCTTCTTCAATATATGCATCATAGGTGCACAAATTCCACTGAAATTTCTGATGAACTTCCTATAGAAACTTGTTAATCCATGGAATCTTCTCACTTCAAACATACTCCTTGGTGATAGCCATTCTTTGATTTCTTTCACCTTCTATGGATCCATATTCAATTCATTTGAAGATATCACAAAACCCAAGTAAATGAGTTATGTCTTCATAAAGGAGGACTTCTTCAAATTTATCAACAACTTCTCCTACTATAGTCTCCTCATCACTAATGTCAGATGTCTCAAATGCTCCTCTTTAGTCTTGCTAAAGACTAGTATATCATCCATATATACAACCACAAACTTGCCAATGAAATCTTTCAGTATTTCATTCATCAGTCTTATAAAAGTACTTGGGGCATTTGTTAAGCCAAATGGAATAACAAGTCACTCATACAACCCTTCATTTGTATTAAAGGTCGCTTTCCACTCATCGCCTTCCCTCGTCCTTATCTGGTGATATCCACTTTTCAAATCTATCTTAGAAAAGAAATTTGTTCCACTTAAACAATCCATTAAGTCATCCATTCTTGGTAAAGGAAATCTATACCTGATGGTGATCTTGTTTATGGCTCTCAAGTCTGTACACATTCTCCACCCTCCATCCTTCTTTGGACTCAACACAGTTGGTACTGCGCATGGACTCAAGATTTCTCTGATCAAACCCTTGTCTAAAAAATCTTGGACTTGGTTATTTACCTCTGCATTCTCTTGAGGTGTCAATCTGTATGTTTCTTTGTTTGGCAGACTTGCTCCTGGTATCAAATCAATATGATGGATGATACTTCTGATGGGTGGCAATGATTTAGGCAACTAATCCACTACTATGTCAACAAAATTCTCCAATAGTTCTTGAACTTCTTCAGGAAAATCATCCGTAGAAGTACTTGTAAGGACAACTCTCGGTTTCCTCACCACAACAAATTGCATCTCATGTTCCTTCTTGACTTCACTCAGGAGTTCCTTCCCACTCATGAGAAGTATGCTTGTGTTGGCTTCTTCCTTTACTTTCTTCTCCTCTATTGGAAACAACATGTGTGTCCTACCATTCTTCTCCAAGGTGTAAGTATTTTTTCTCCCATCATGAATGACATTTCTGTCAAACTGTCATGGTCTTCCCAACAAAACATGACATACATCCAAGGGAATCACATTACACAGAATTTCATCTCTATATCCTCCTATCTTAAATTCAACGAGGCATTGTTTAGTGACCATTACCTAGTGTCATTTCTGCAACCATGAGACTTTATATGGCTTTGGATGTGCAGTTGTATCCAACTCCAATTTCTCCACTATCTCTGTGGATACTAAGTTATCAGTGCTCACCTTGCATACTCTGTCTTTAGTCTTGCAAGTTGTCCTGAATAGATTGTTCCTCTACACTAACTTTTCAATTTTTGGCTCTGGTTTTAAGAAAACCTTCCTCAACATCAGGGATGTTCCATCCTCTGCACCTTCTACTTCAACATCCCTTTTTCGTGCTTTAGAAATGTGAGCTTCACCTCCTCCTTCTTCATTTTCTCAGTAAATTCCCAAGACATGTGTCTTGTCTTTCCACGAGAATAACACCTTACTTCTCCTCCTTTGCTTCTTCCTCTTCCTCTAGAAGAACCTCTTACACCACTTTGTCTTCCTCGGGAACTTCCTCCTCTTTTTGAGTGACTGTGTGATTTCTCTATCTCGTATTTGGTTTTTTGTGCCTTTTCATGGGCAACTCCCTTGCCTTTGTTCAGGATTCTACCTTTGTTTCGTTGATTCTATTTCCTGGCCAACTTCTCTTCTACCTTCAGAGAAATCTAATAAACATTCTCTATTGTCCTCACTAACATCATGTTGATCTCATCCTGGATTTCATATCTCAAGCCATTTACATATGTGGAAACCTTTTCTTCATCTTTGTCTCTTTGTCCAACCCTAATATTCATCTTGTAGAACTCCTCTGTGTACTCTTTCACTGTCACACCCTTCTGTATCAAGTTCTACAACTCCATGAACATATTTATCTGATAATCTTTGGGCATGAATTTATCCTTCAACTTGGCTACCATTATGTCTCAATTCTTTATCTTTTGTTTGTTTTTTCTTCTCCTCTCAGCCTACAGTTCATCCCACCATAGTGTCGCATGTCCTTTCAACCTGGTGACATATGTCAGTGTTTCATGGAAACCTGCACAGGAGATCTATCTAAAGCAAGTACAAACAAAGCTTATCAAGAAAATAAGAGAGATTCAATATGGAAGAATGAGAAAATATATTCACACTACTCCAATGAGTTGATGATTGATACATAGATCATGATCAATATGATACAATGAATGAGTGGAATACACTCATATATAGGGCAAAACATTCCATAATTAATAAAATGAATCAAGCAATTAATTTTCCTTAGGAATGCATGCATGCATAATAGTGATGGTAAAAATAGAAAGTCTAAATAGAACTAATCAGTTAACTCCCACTGAACTAGTGTATCGAAAATAGAAATTTCTCCAACACCCCCTGAACATCACTATGGAGTAAAAAATGAGTCCCGACTACTAGGCCATTTTAGGTACTCATGTACAATGCAACTAATGAACATTGAATAAAATTGAGGAAAGAGGGAAAACCACATGGGAACAAAACCCCCCTCAAAAGATAATGTATCAAAAGAAGAAAATGACAGTTTCTAGGCAATTGTGTTCTTCACTGCAAGACGATCCCGCAAAGTACGAAACTTCTGCTCATTGAAAGTCTTCATGAAGATGTAGAAATCTTTATGGATCTGATGAAGTCCTTTGGCAACCTGTCGGGCCTTGTACTTCTTGATCCCGTGGTCCCATCTGCACTTGAAAATATTCCTTTCTGGTGGATGTGGAACCAAATTCCAAGTTTGGTTATGTAGGAGTGAGTCATACTCCTTCTGCATGGCTACTTTCCTTAATGGATTTCCCACAACCCTATTGTAGTTCTGTGGATCAGTAGATTGAACCATATAGCAATGCATGGGCATCACAGGTTCTGAAGCTGAAAATACATGAGAAGGCTCCTCATGCTGAGATCGAGTCCTTCTCGAATCCAATGGATTCCCTGCAAGGTTGTCTGTTGCCTGAAGTGTGGTATGTGCCTTCTTGGGCATCTGCTGAAGCTTCGACGTTGGCTTCTTATCTTGATGTACTACGTGCTTATTTCCATGTACAGAATCGAAGTGTATGGAATCATCTCTGATGTTTGAAACTGATGGAAGAACAAGAGTATATGCATGTTTCAGTGGAGGTGCATGCAAAGTACTCTCCTTACGTGTAAGTAGAATAGAGGAGTCATCGTAAAAAAACTTAGTGAATTTATGCAACCTTGAATTGTGATCCACCTCACCAATTGCAATAATGAAATTGTCATGCATGTCAATTACTGAAACTGAATCTGATGTAAATTCAACCTTTTTTCCTTTCTGAGTGATCTGATAAACTAAGAGAAGATTCATAGAAAGATTTGGAACATGTAAAACATTCTCAAAACTACCATTGTGGAGTTCCACTCTCCCTTCTCCTGCTACTGCTACTGGAGTATCATCCCCCATGAGAATAGGGGGTCTTGTGCATGGACTCAAGGAAGATAAAACTTCATCTTTCGTTGCCATATGATGGGTTGCACCAGAATCTATAATCCATGAATCAGATGAGGAATTAATTACAACAAGAGCATGATGATTACCTTTCTTAGGAGCAGGATCTTCTTCCTTTTGCTTCTTGACTCTCTCTGGAATGAAGTTTCCAAGGTTGTTCTGCTGAAGTGCATGTGCCATAAGATCGATTTGTTTCTTCATGCATGTGGATTATTCATGATTCGGTTTATTGCAGTATGTGCACTTCTTTCCCTTCTTCTTCTTGGAATTTGAAGAGTCTTTGGAACCTGAAGAATCATTAAAGGATTTGGAATATTCATCCTTCCTATTCTGTTTGAATGACCCTTTTCCATCCTGCATGATGAGTGCACGTGCTTTGGTATATTTCATGAGGCCCATATGTATGAGTTTTGTCTTCTCTTGTGTAAGAGACTCAATGGATTGAGCCAATGTAGGCATTTTCCAATTTGTTCCAAAAAAACATCTGCCAGAATGGAAATTGGAGACATATACAGTGTATTATGGTCCTAGCTTGGCCAAGATTGTTAAAATAAGTTGTTTCTCTTGTGTAGACTTATCAATACCACATTCACGCAAGCTTAATAGCAAATATTTAAATTTAGTAAAAAAATCTTGTATATTATAAAAAAATTTAGGGTCTAAGGTATTCAACTCTACCTCAAGCATATGACCTCACATCTCATCCTTCTTTCCAAAGAGTCCTTCCAAGGTGGTCCGGATCTTGTTTGGAGTCTTGCATGCAGCAACATGAAACCATAAATCAGTGGATATTAATTCAAGAAGTAGTCCTATGGCCTCATCCTTACGGTTTGCCCATCTCATCTTCTCAATCATTGATGTAGGTTTTATTTCTGTCACGATCGTCAAATTATACAATCCTTTTCTTTTGAGTTGGAATGTCGTCTTGGGATTCCAATCAAAATAATTGTATGGTGTGAGGATTACCACCAAATTTGACTGTATAATAGTTGGCATATCCATCTCTCCCACTGATTTCAAGAACCCCTAAAAATTTACTCTAAATCTGCAAGTGAAAAATTAAAAAATTAAAAATTCATATCAGTTTTAGGAGATGATCTTGCGACTTACTTTCCGAGAAAACGGTGAGGAATCTCACCAAACAGTTGAAAACCCACTTCCAAAATGGGACAATTTACTCTCTCTATGGACCGTTTCCTCCAAAACATAATATTTTGGGAGCAATGAATGTGGAAAGGTACAACCATGGATTCGTATCAATTTCAGGAGACTATCTTGCAACTCGCTTTTTGAGCAAACGGTAAAGAATCTCGTCAAACAGTTAAAAACCCACTTCCAAAATGGGTTGATTTATTTTCTTCATGGGTCGTTTCCTAAAAAATGTAACATTTTGGGAGGAATAATTGCTGAAAGTTACGACCACGGATTTAACTCGYCGAAACCCCAATTTTCCTTATTCTTTGACTTGTCTGGCTTGTTCCAAGCAGCATAGCTCTGATACCATGTCAGTGTTTCATGGAAACCTGCACAAGAGATCTAGCTAAAGAAAGTACAAACAAAGCTTATCAAGAAAATAAGAGAGATTCAATATGGAAGAATGAGAAAATATATTCACACTACTCCAATGAGTTGATGATTGATACATAGATCATGATCAATATGATACAATGAATGAGTGGAATACACTCATATATAGGGTAAAGCATTCCATAATTAAGAAAAAGAATCAAGCAGTTAACTTTCCTTAGGAATGCATGCATGCATAATAATGATGGTAAAAATAGAAAGTCTAAATAGAACTACTCAGTTAACTCCCACTAAACTAGTGTGTTGAAAATAGAAATTTCTCCAACAACATCATGTCTCACCTTCTTCTCCTCATCGACATCTTCATAGTCGAAATATTTGTCCATGGATCTTATCTAATCCAACAGCTCTTCAACATCCAAATTTCCTTCATACATTGAGATTTCTACCTTGGCTCTAGCTCCCAATTTAACAATTTCTCTCAATAAGCGTTCTTCAGAAACATTTTCCTCTGCAGCTTTTTCAACTTCTATTTCTTCACTTTTTGCCTCACTGATGTCCCCAACATCATATGCTCTCATCTGCACTTCCTCCATTGCCTCTAATCTCGCATGAAGCTCTCTCATTTCTCTTTCTACAGTGCGATTGGATAAAGGTTCCACACGTCTCCTTGGTGGCATTGTCCTGACTGTTTCTCA
Organism: Picea engelmannii; assembly: GCA_009831015.1. Lineage (NCBI taxonomy): Eukaryota > Viridiplantae > Streptophyta > Pinopsida > Pinales > Pinaceae > Picea > Picea engelmannii. The sequence continues at coordinate 882,934 of ML787663.1, read as the reverse complement.
CACACAGAGTACACCTTCGAGCTCTTTTTCATTTCCTAAAAACAATTTCAGGCTCTTATACCACTTGATGCAGACCCCCCTTCTCTCCTAAGGGGCTACACGACCTCATGGTCAAGGATCTTTGATTTCCAAGCCAAATTGTCTCTCTGAAACCTTAATGGTCTCACTTGCAATTTAACACAGGTCCTTTCATTCTTATGGTGCAGGTTTTATGGCACCCACAACCTCTTCCTTCACGTTGTTGAACTCTCAAGTTTCAAGTGATAGCTCCTCTCCCCTTAACCCTCTCCCATATGTGACCTAGGTCTATGTCCTCACGTAATCACATGATTGGAGGGTGACCTAGAGTGGTTTTAGACCACACCTCTTTTCTCCCCGTAATTCACTAGAAGCTGCCACGTATCCCTCTGGAAATACCGTGGTTTTGATTGTGACCCGCTCCAAGATTTTTAAAACACGAGCACCTTTTGTCCCTGCAATTAAGAACGAACGTCGATCTTGTGATCTCGGACGTTGCCTCTTGATAGAAGGCTGAGGTTTGTCCTCTTTCTGCCTTGGTCAACTATCAATCAGTGACCCTTTTCCTCCTTTCACATGCACTCTCAAATCTCCACGGTCTATCGACGCGCACCCTCCTTCCAAACTGACGACTACGATTGATTTCTCCCTTCGGGCTTTGAGAGTTTCAACTCTCAACTCTTGCTTCCTCCACAGTACTTCCACCCAAAATTGACGATTTGTCGATGCGTGTCCCTCACAAATCAACGTCTGCGGTTCTCTTCGGCTCTTCGGGCTTTGGGAGTCTTAACTCTTGAACATTCGCTTTCTCCGAGAGTGGTTTCACTCGAAGTTCACGGATCTATGTCGTGTGTCCTTCTGAATCAAACGAATACGATTTACTTCAGCTCTTCAGGGTTCGATAATTTCAACTCCTCGACTGAAATCCTCGAAGTGGCTTTCCCGGAAGTCTCAGATCTGTTGACACGTATCCCCTTGGCGAACAATGTCCATAATCTACTTCGTCTCTTCAGCGATTTTTCTCTCTCCTTTTCTACAAAATTTCGAAGTTTTAGATATTGCACCACCTGTCCCCCTGGATGATGGATGGTCCTTAACCTCTTCAGGACTTCAACGAATCCTTGCTCTGGTGTGCACACAGAGACTTAAAGCTCATGCACCTTGCTCAGATCAGATGACTTGGAATGATCCTGCTCCCTCTTGAACAGATCTTAGTCAATGACTCATGAAACCTACAGGACTTTGTTTCCATTGAATATTTATCTCGCTATCTCTCGTGAGATTTCTCCTTCGAACCCTTTGACTCTTTAGAGGATTACTTCGACACTTAGTCAAATTTCGGATGTGTGCAATCCTTGCAGTCAATTCTTACGCAAACTTTAGGTTATTGCGGGCGACTGTGTATGCCTTGCAGCAGTCCCTTTGCAGTAATTGCAAATGGAAATTTCACGCTATCTCTTCTGAGCTTCTGAGTTGAAACAAACTATGTCACTCCTTGTGGCATATTCTCACACAAGACTTAAGTTCTTGCGGATGACTGTGCATACCTTGCAGCAATCACTTTGCACTCCTTGCAAAGGGAAAGTTTTGTGCTATCTCTTCTAAGCTTCTGAGTCGAAATTGAATCTGTCGATGCACTCCTTGCGGACTGAATGCACACCTTGCATGAACTCAACAAAGAGAACAATCGAAACTTATCTAAACACTTCACGGTTTCATATACTCAACAACATAACTCATTCATTCATGAAAACAAAATAGCAGGGAATTGTAAACAGTAGCAACACCATGCATTGGATCAATTTTCCTCTGTTATATTCATTTAAAAGTAAATGGCTACAACTATGATAAAAAAACAACTAAAAACTCAACAACAACTAAATCACAACAATCCCCTACTAACTTTCAATAGCCTCATTTGGGCATACAAAACCTCTATTTATCCTAGAGGGTTCTTAGGGTTCCCTTTGAGTACTCATCTTCTTGAAAAAAAATAACTACTACTTAAGTTTTGTTACATTAAATTCTATGAGTGAAACTCCCAGATCATTCATGATCATTCAGCTCCCAAGAATTTGATCTTCTTTTGTTTTCGATCATTTCAAAAAACGATTTGCAGGAAACACCAGCGGTTAAAATTCTGAAATGATTCAAAGGCGCACTAAGGTGTTGAGTTGTCTCTCCACGTGTGATTGTCGATGATGCTCCTGCATCAACAATATACCTCCAATTATCAAGTTTCTCAACATTAACTTCGCCATTATACATAGGCAAAACAAATTTCACATCTAGTTTAAGTAATGGCATATCAGGCTTATGTTTATGAGAATGTTTTCTTGCAGTAGAATTTGAATTTGAACTTGTACTTGAATAAGAAGAAGAAGATGGAAATGAAGGAGGTGAAGTAGGAGTTTTAGGAGGGTCCTCTCCTTCTTCACTTTTGGTTTGCTTTGAAGATTCCCCTTGAACTGGTCTCTTTCGTTCCAAGTAATCATCATACAACACTTTTACTATCTCCGACATGGCGAAGAAAGTCTTTTGGAACTCTCTTTCATTTTGAGAAAGTCCTTCTTCTGATACCATCTTCTCACTTTGAGATGTCCTCTTTCTTGATCCAATATATGGATCTCCTTCTACAAGTTCTCCTTCACCATGACTCAACTTTTCCCTGGTAATCATGCAAACTCAAACAACCAACTGTCAACCTATTCTGATACCACTTGATTCGTAATTGATCTTTTAAAGACTATGGTTAAGTTTATGCATGATTTTATTTACCATTTAGGAATTAAGAGAAGAAGCTTAATTAAAGAATGTTGCAACCATATAAGAAGTAAAAATAGCAAACCATAACACCAAGATTGTTAACGGAGTTCAGCACAAGTTTTTGTACGTCTCTGAGCCTTTGTCTTAGTGGGGAAGGCTTCTTATTAATCTTCAATGCTTTAAGAATACAAAGGAAAGACTTACATAACAGCTCCTAAAACTACCTTTCAGATATGAAACTTCTGGATAGAGACAACCATCGCCATTGGCTGTAACAAGAAATTCTGAGACTTTTGAGAATAAAGTCGACTATGCTTGGATCGACATCTCGGGCTTTGGAGGCAATTTTCTATTCAACTACTCAGATGCATAAACATAATCCATATTCAGACTCCCCTCGACATTTTGCAACTATTGAGTATAAATTCAACCTGCTTCTAAATAGTCCCTCGGAGCCTCCCCTCGACACGAATCCCAATGGTGCACCTTGTCAGATCCATACAATCTGTACATTGTTTATTTGCATTCCAAAAAACTATTTTTTCTCGATTTTTGTGCCAGGATAAATAAGCCAGACTCCACCAAATTTAGCAGCAGTTAGCCAGATTTAGAGATAGTTATCCAAATTTGGTGGAACTGCCATATTTTGCCTTCCAGAAGGTGCCAGATGGCGCCTCCTCATTGGGCCACGTGTCACCTCATCATTGCCCCGTGCCACATCATCCTGCATAGTCATCGTACGGGCTGCCACATGTCATTCGTACGGGATGCCATGTCATCATATAGGTTGCAACGTGTTAGTTCATACAGTCCACATCATCCTTCTGTACCGCCATGTGTCGCATCCGTATCATGCCATGTCATCGTTTCATACTACCACATGTCGCGTTCGTATAGTGCCACGTGTCAGCATCCGTACGGTGCCACGTGTCACTTCCGTACAGTTCCATGTGTCACTTTCGTACAGTGCCATATGTCACTTCTGTACTAGTCCAACTCAACCCAAAAATACCAAATTTGATTGACACGTGTCAGCTCCTTGTGTTGACACATCACCCTACCGACGCCATCGTTGAATTTGACCTATTGACTTTGACTTTGACTTTGATGTTTTTGCATGTTTGACATGATCTTCATATCCCGATAACTTTTGCATACGGTGTCCATTTTCAGAAAAAAAAATATATGGCCGGAATTGACATGACGAGCCTGATGCAATGGCATTGGTTTCGTCTAATTCCGATAACTTTGATTTTTAGGCCTTACTGGATCCATTTTGGATCGATAGAAGATAACAAAAAAGTTAAGTTTGTTGTTACACAATTAACAAGACATGTCTCAATATGGTGGGATGATGTTCAAGATGATAGGAAAAAGAGAGGCAAGAAAAAGATCACATCACAGGACATAATGGTGACTAAGTTGAAATCTAAATTCATGCCAAGGGATTACTACACAGTTATTTAGAAGACTTCATAATTTGAGACAAAAAGAAATGAATGTGATTGATTATACATAGGAATTTTACAAGTTGACTATAAGGGAAGGTCACATAGAGGAAGATATGGAAAAGGTAGCAAGGTATTTAAATGGTTTAATGTTCAACATTAGTTTATTATCTCCTAGAACAATGGAGGAAACCTATCAACATGAACTCAAAGCAGAAGAAAAGTTGTCTAGAAAACAAAATCAGTATCTAGAAGATAAAAGCAACTATTTCAGGGCTAAGAGGAATCATGATGACAACAATTCAATCTGGATTTTTGAAGGAATTCTTCCAAGTCAAAGTTCAAGAGAAAATCATTCATGCGGTAGAAGAACATCGCATTCAGAAGGTGAATATTTTTTGGCTAAGTGTTTTAAATGTAATGAATATGGTGATGGGTCTTATGAATGCCCAAATTTTCTGCATGGAGATCATACTAATCAGATTGTACAAGTTGAAGATGAAAAAAGTGTAGGATCATCAATGTTTATGAAAAGGGTATTTCTCAAACCAAGTGAGGAGATCAAAGAGCATATACGAAGGAAAACTTTGTTTAGAACCATTGCAAGTCAAAAGGTAAGTGTTGTAAAATGATTATTGGTGGTGGTAGTACATATAATCTAGTATCTCTTGAAATGGTTGAGAAATTGAGTTTGGAAATGTTTGTTCATCCTACACCTTAAAAAGTGACATGGCTACACAAAGGATATCAAATTTTAGTAAATGAACCATGCAGAATAGAGTTTAAGATAGAAAGCTATCAAGATGGGGTGATTTGTGATGTAATAACCATGGATGTTTTTCATGTATTGTTGGAAACACCTTGGCAATCCGATCAAAGAGAAATTTATGATGGGAGGAACAACACCTATAACTTTGAAAAGAATGGTGAGAGACACACTTTGTTACCATTGAAGGATGAAGGTGCAACCGTAGATATTAGTAATCAAGTGTTGATGATGGGTGAGAAGGAATTTTTGAAACAAGGAAAAGAAGATGTAGTATATATATATATATATATATATTGCTTGATCAACCAAATACAATTGTTGTAGGTCTTGAGGTAACCAAATTGTCTTTAGAAAATCAGATTTTTTTAAATGAGCATGAAGATGTGGTTACTAATGAATTGTTCGATGAAATGTTGATGGATGAGGCTAGGGAAATTATTGCAGAAGATACTTTTTCAGAAGAAATTGTGATGGAAAGTAATGAAGATGAAGTGGGTGAGAGACCAAATGGGAGTCTCAAGAAAATTTTGAAAAGGTCAAGCTAACACAAAGAAGATATGCCATTGTTAGAAGCATCCAGAGAGACACAGGAGTCTCAAGTTTTGAAAATTGATTATTTGTGTGAGTGTGGTTTCAGGTCTCAAATAAAATAGATATGGATAGATACACAAAATTGTCACAAAAGAGAAAGAGACGAAATTGCCTCATGAAGACAAAAGAAAAATAGTTGAAAGTTATGGATATTCGAAAAGCATGGGAGAGATTGAAAAGGAAAACAACAATGGAGAAATCTCGACAATAAACAACAATGATGTGGAGAGAAAGAGGTTATCTTGAGAGACAAGAATCGGGTTTTGTGTGAGAAACCTCAATTTGATATTGAAATTAGTATGGGTAAAGATTGCGATGAACAGGTTATGGAAGAGAAAGTATTTGTGGATTTCAGTAAAGAAGAGAACAAACTAGTGATTCAGAGACATGTTTATGCATATTTATTCATGAGGCACAAAGAGTAATAGACTATACATATGTGGAAGAAAGGAAAAAAAAAGGTAAGGATGAGAAGACTGTTATCCCCCACTTTAGGGATAACTAAGGAGATTATGTCTCGAGGCCCACAGGTCCTAGACATGGAGTACCGAGAGCCAGATCGACTTGAGCATGGCCTTGGAGGGCCCATGTTTTCTTCCTTCAGTGCCTCCACTTTTTCAGCAGCAGCAACATCCATCACCTCGGCTTGGTCCTGTAGCAGAGATGGATATTTATCCATGAGGTAATGAGTATGGGTATCATGGTATGTGTTACTCTGATCCTCAAAACCTTTGAATATGTGCATTTAGTTATTTTTGTTTTTAATGGGTGCTTGGATCTTGTACTTATCCACTTGACCATGTCTGGGGGGGATGATAGGATTCCCTCGTAAGCTTGTGACCATAGGTCTTGATTTGCCACTAGGGGGATTCATGAAGATTCATCGTCCGCTCCCATCATACTTACCATTTTCCATCTTACTCTCGCTCATCCATCCCATTACATTGGTCTGAGCATTGGGTTGGCCTATTATTTAAGGGTTGCACCTTACCTTGTGGGAAGAAGGGGCTAAATGCCCAGAGGGTAAAAGAAACTGGAAAAAGATAAAAGCCTAAAAATAAAACCTCGAGATGCTTCGCCTAGGGATCCCCGAGAAAGAAATAAAGGGTTTCTTAGCAAGAAACATAGGGACCCATAAAATAATAAAATAAGACCTAGTCAGAGGATAGGGGGTCTCATCACGAGCCAACTTATTAGGTCCATGGGCATCTAACGGTATGACACTACTAGAAGCTGGTTACCACACCAAGGTAGTGGCTCTTGGTGGCATAGCCAAGAGAAAGGGGGTGTCATCACGAGCCAACCTTCTCATTTCCGTGAAAGTGCTTGTGGGTAACATTGCCACCACTAGTCACCACGCTAGGGTAGTGTCCCCTGATTAGCTTCTTGAAAGAAAAAAACAATAAAGAATAAATAATAAAAGGCATAAATGGGCTTGGAAACATTTGCATCCAGGACATGTGCAACTCACCTTCTACAAAGGCACCCATAAGTAAGCCATGCATTTCCCTGCTATCACTGCACCCCTTGTTAGGACATCCTTTATCCACCTCATCCACTAACATGACTTGGATTCATTTTTTCCCAAAAACATCCCACATCTAGTGAACACTAGCCCAATAAGACGCCATGTGACTTCTCCCAAACTTGGCTTGCAGATTTGTGTAATGTCTTTGAGCACTTAACCGAGTAAAAGGGGTTTTATGCACATGTTTAATAAAATTTATGATTGGATGTGATTGACATTTCTATGATCCTTGTGACTTATGAGCCCATGGAGGGCATATCTATTGATGTGCAGGATCATACCCAATGGACAGGTACCATATTGGATAGGTACACATGGGGAGATGATTAGTTCGGACCTCCATGGGGATGGAAGCCCATCAGATGGATATTGAGACCCCATCAGGGGACAAAGACAGATCAGAGGGTTTTCACCGGAGAAGAGAAAGATGTTCCACTAGAGGCATCTTGGCAAAGCCTCACCCAGGGGGGGTTGTGCCCTTTCCATTGGAATGTTGGCCTTGGAAGGCCCATGATGACACCCATGACCTCCTATGATGTCATCTAGAGATATGGTAGTTTGGGAGACAATTTTTGCATGATTGGCACATGTGGTAGCTTCTAGAGGCCCAAGGAGGGCTAACGTTTTGCTCCAACATGCCCACATTGCCCTAGAAAGGGATAACATCACCCTAAAAGGGCATGACGTCTTCACTTTTGCATGATTAGGGGTTTAAATTATGACATTTAATGTAAACCAATATTATTTTGTATTTTGGCCATGTCGGCCTTTTGGTGACCTAAAAATTAATTAAGGTCATTATTGTATAAATAGAGAGCTAAAACTCTCTTATTTTCATCATCTTTCACTCACACTTGGTGAGGTTTGAAATTTGCGCCCTCCTTTAGTGTTTTTGGTTGAAATTATTGATGCACACTTGTTGAAGGAGGATTTTCTTGGCTATTTTCTGCATTTTCTTGGTGGAAGGTTTACAACTAGGGTTTGACTTGATAAATTCTTGGTGGATGTAAGTGAATTTCTGCAATATTTCTTTATTGAATGGTTATGGCATTTTTTACTTGCATTTTGTTATTATAATTTGTTGAATTAAACCCTAGGAAACAAGCACATGTTGGTGTCCTTGTTTTAAGTCCCTACTAGGTTATGCTAAGAGCCATTTTATTTGTTGAAGATAAATGTTAGAGCCTTGCCATAGAAACACTCTATCATTCACTCTTCAAAGCTAGCCATTTTTACTTTGCCCCTTTGAGATAAAGAAAGAGGAAGACACACTAAGACCTAGGTTTAATACACCTTAGTGAGGCGTCTTCCCCTAGGTTTGATAGGTTAAAGCCTTGCATTAACAACATTTCAACCATCATATCCCTCTTGTCTTTGGCCCTATCACTATCATTTCGGCCCTTCAACATTTGCAACTAGTTTGACTCCATTTTCCCTAATAGCACATTGATCTAAGACCTTGTACTAGAGTGATTTTGATCACAACTTCCAAATACTCTTGAACAATCATTAACATCTTCAAACCCTAGCCTAGATTGACTTACTAACCCTAATGTTGTTGTTATCCATTTGAAGTTATACTTATACTTTGCAACATTTAATCCTTTATTTAAGCTATTGAAAGATTGGCTAAAGCATTGCTTCAAATGTTGGTATTGTTACATTGATGATAAATTGTTATTGCTCATTGTGAAGCTTCTTTAGCATTTATTGCGAAGTGATATATTGTAATCATTTCTATTGTACATCATTGATTTGCTTCATAATTATTATTGGTCAATTGCTTTATATCAGAAGTCCTTGATTATATGAAGCACTAACCAACAAGTGATCTTGCACATATATAGTTTTCTTGTTGCTTTGTCTTGGGAAGGTACACTTCTAGTTATTTTTATCTTTATTGGCTATTTAGCCGGACATTCTAATCAGTGGTGACTTGTGAGGGGGGGAACTTTGACTTAGCCATAATCCTTTGCCTTCTCAAAACCCCAGGTCACCAGGGACCTCTCCCCTGGGCCTACCACCCTAAACAAAAAGAGATATCCCATCGAAGTGACAGTGGTAGGATAGTCTCAGTTTCACCAGTTTTCTTTTATTTCACCTATCCTTTACTTCTAAGTACAAACTGTGCGATAACATTTTGACGTCATTGTCGGGGAACACTGAGTTAATTCTCCTCAAAGACGACACTTTTTCGGTAAGCCTTTCCTCAAGAGTCTTTGATGGATGTTCTATATGAACTAAAAACACACTAAAAACCCTCAATTAAATTGTCAACCCAGGGTAAGTAAACTTAGAGTTGTAGCAAAATATATGCCAAAGGTAGAAGGGTTGGTAGTAGTATAGTCTAACTAAGGAAGTGGCTATCTAAAGGCTAATCTATTCAAGTAAGGCTATCTAATGAGAAAACCCTACTAAGAAACTTTAAACTAGGTAACCTAAGTACTTTTGGGCCAATGATCGATGGATAGTTCTAAGAAAGCAAGTAAAAACCCTACGTAAAACAAACTAGTTCATAACAATAAACAAAAGCAACTATTAAGCATAACAATAAGCAAATAACAAAAGAAAACTACTTTAACTTGCCAACCTACATTCAAAGAGCAACTATCCTATGAAAGCAAGTAAATAAACAAGCCAACAACTATTCTATTAAAGCAAGTAAATAAGTAAGCAAAACAACTAACCTATTAAAGCAAAACAACTAACTAACCTATTAAGGCAAGTAAACAAGTAAGCAAAACAACTAGCTAACCTATTAAAGAAAGTAAACAACTAACTACTCTAAGATAACTTCTACTGCCAGTAAACTAATTAAGACTTCTCATTGAACAACTATCTAACCTAGAGGCAAGTGAACTATGTTTTTAATTCAAACTTCAAAACTATTTCTAATTCATAAAAGTAAATCTATTTAATTGAAAGCAGGAGAAATTAACAACTAGTATTGAACCTATGATAAGCAAGCTACTATCTAATCTATCAAAGCAAAGAATATCTATCCTACAACAACAATAAAACTATCTACGAAAGCAAGAAACTATCATGCATTAATCAACAACAGTATAACGAGACTATGCTAATAAACTCAATTGCATTCTATACTAATGAAGCTAATTCATACTACACTAAACTCAATAATTAACTACAACTTGAAATTGCAACCTAAATCTAAGCAAGAAATTGCATAACATAAACTAAACTAGCTCTATCTTAACAATTCAAATTGAAAAAAGGGAAATGCTCATAAACATAAATTAAACACTATTCTAGCATATGACAAGTAATGAAATGAGCAAACTAGCTAACAACTAGATAAACAAAGACTAAATAGCATTTGAATAAGCAATTTGCAAATAAAAACTAACACTATCACTATCCATCCACCGAAACCCTATCAAAGAAAGCATGAATTAAATTTATGTCCTAAAACTCTGTTTTAACTTCTATTTCAGCATGAAGAAAGTCTATTCTACCATCTAACTACACACGAGGTTAGTGTCTAAATCCGCAAGCTTGCTTCTACTAATTAATAACTCATTGCATACTAACAAAACTCATCATAATAACCTGCAAAAACTAAGTTAAACCAATTAAATCACAAACAACAAATTAAATAACAAAGAAGTAAAATATCATTTCATGTACAGGGAATAAAATAAAAATGCATCTACACTATCTAATTCACAAATAAACTCATAAGATAGTTACCCAGACTGTTGGTGCCCCCCCCTAGCAATCGTGGTTACTCTTCAAAGGCACACCATGAACTTCAGCACAACGATTTCACCATTAAAACTAAAAACGCAGGTTTTACACAGTCCGACAAAACGAAAATGGCAAAACAGAGCCAAAATCGTATTTGCCTCTAACACACTACTTCTTAGCTATTGTATGACCACCATGGTGGTATTTATAATCTTTACAGACCAATTGGTCGACCATTGGAGGGTCGGACCACTTCTAAAAATAACAAATTACATTAATGGTGCCCTAACTATCGAAATAGAGCGAACCAATAATCATCCACCATAACAACCCAAAATCGAGTTGTCAAGAGTTCAGTAGTTGCAGGGGATAAGCACGAGAAAAACCCAGGTCTCTGATTCACCCACTACTGGCCGCCAATGCCATAACCACCAAATTGCCCACCGTTTTTGTGCAAGACGAGGTGTTGGTCGAAGTGTTGGACTAGGTACTATATGCATAATTGAAAACCATGAACTGTCATTAACCCATTAAAAAATTCAAGAAACAACCCGCCTGGGACCTAATTTGGAATATTACACACAAAACCCATGTGCCGTATTTTTCAGATTCTACTTCATGCTCCCACAATTTAAGATTTAAGTTAGTTGTCTGTAATAGTGTCAAATGGGGCACGAGAAGCATAAACATGATGCGATTTTTTTCTGTAACACCAAAAAACGTGAATTAGATTCTTAGAAACATAAAAACATAATGAATTATACTCAAGATCGACATAAAACACGAATTATGCATACCTGGTGTAGATCATAGCGTTTTGGCACAAAATTCTTCAAAACATGAAAATGTATATACACATTCGGCAAAAAGGATCTAATTAATGTCATAAAATCGATCATATCTCGAGCCCAACATTAACCCCACACCTAATATTTTGTAGGTACCACTGCAAACAAAAAGAAATTTCTCTTTATGACTAAACTTGTGAAGGAGGGGGTGGATTAGCTTTAGAAGCTTCTCCTTCTTGCCCGGGGGGTTTTGACTTAGGATTTTTGTGGTGTTTCAATTGAATCCAGAGACTATTATTGGTGGCAGTAATATCATCAACCTAACACTATAGAGAATTCATCTTCGCTTGTAGGACAACGTTATCATGGCATAAATGACAACTCAGTGTTTCATGCTCTCTAAGTTTGAACTTGAGGGTTTGGAGTTTTTAGAGGCTGTTGATGACATTTGGGGAAGACTTGAGATGTATATTATATCATTGATCCTTTAAACCATGCAAAACAACAATTTTACCTCTGCAAAATTAGTTCCAAAAGTGACTTCCCATAAGCGCAACAATTCTAGCATGATGAACTTGTGAAAAATAGGTATCACAGTGACACCTGTAACTACACGACAGTAAGACCTGTGTAAAAACTAAGAGAGGTTTTTGTTTTTTAATATGTATTTGATAAAACAACTCTCTTGGTTTTCAAAACTTCACTTGCAGTTGTTATGAAAACACAAAAATAAAATATGACTAAAACAAGAAAAACAAAGTGTTTTATTTTCTGAAAGCATAGGCCTCTAAGATGATAGAATATATCCCAAACCATAAAGTATATTCAAAAACTGAGAGAGGTTATTGTGTTTTGGTATGTTATGAAAACAAACCTCCTCCTTGTTTCAAAATTACTTTCCCATTTGTTCAAAATCCCAGCTTGAAGTTGGTTACTCAAAACTTGTAGAAGCACAACGTGCTCTTAGTAGAAGCGCAACATGGTCTTTGATAGGGATTTTGTAGGCATTCCCAAAGGATTTTTGGGTTGAAAGTGGTATGGGTGGAAATTTTATGATGTCTACTACACAATGGAACCATCAAGCACTGCAAATGCCTTCTCCAATCCTTTGAAAAACTGACTTGAAGTTAAACTGTCCAAATGTCCAGAAACCCTCCTATAATGACTGTATTTGGGGAATTTATCTCAAATGATAACACCTGTGCATAAACTGAAGGAGATTTTTTTTCCTTGTTATATTATTGACAAAAACCTCTTTCAATAATGTCAAATTCATCTTCCTTATTTCAAAAACCAATTTTAAAGTAGAACTTTGACCAAGACAATCATTTGAAAATTTATGACAAGAAATGATGACATGACCATGATGAAAATTTATGACCTTGGATGAGTGGAGGGAGTAGTAATGACACCTAGACACACCAATGACCATTTTACAGCCAAGAGATGTCAAATTTTATTTTGAAAATATAACAATTTGACCTAATAACCCTATCAATCACATGAAAGAGTAAATTTGATCACTGGCGACTGACATAACTGACAGATACTAACAAAAGGCTTGGTTTGTACTGGTAGGCATGGTGAATAGAAGAATTGTTATTTCCTGTCATCAATATGTAACAATTCAAACAACTGATCCTCTTTTCATAAGCTTGGAATACATATGACAGTAAGTATTTAGCAGTTGTAATTGCTCTGTATTTGTCACAAAGAGTAGTTAAGTATAAGTAGTCTTCTATAGCATAAACATAAAAACGCACAGGATATTATAACACACAGAATGATGTTAGCAGTATATAATTTAGCATACCAATACAAACAACTGTTGATATAATATCCCAAGACTTTGTAAAAAGACAGTATGGCGGAATTTTGACAGAAATCCTCCTTCCCCTTCTCATGGGTTTGCTATACAAATGGACAATGCTTAGCATTTTTAGCTCAGGAAACTCCCCCCAGACCGAAGATATGGCATGTCCTCGTGCCATGAATTAGAAATAGGCTTCTCGGTATTTACTCTTTTTATTGGGGGGTTAGCAATAGGCTCCTTAGGGATTGGTTACATCCTTCCTCATTTAGGAAGACATCTTCTCTAGACTCTTCAAGAAGTAAAAGGGAAAGTTACAATGACTTATTGAACTGAAAGTGAGTTAATAATCGAAATGGACAGGCTGTAAAGACAAAATATCTACCTTCACATGTAATCAGTCTGGTGATGATTATGAGAGAGTGGATTAGCTCCTCTTTTATCAACTCCTTGGAGTATCCCTTAGCTCCAGAGATGTTCTGAAATTCGGTTTTGAAAACCCTGTTATAGCTTGCTCTTGGCAACAGGTGGTGTTTAAATCAGCGATCTCCAACTCTTGGGAGCTTTGTGGCTGAGGTAATTGATTCCTTAGAGGCCACGAACATAGTGAATAGGAGTTGAGGTAGGCTAAGAGTGTTCCATTGTTGTTGATTTTTCCACCATGCTCACTCAATCCACTTGCATAAAACATGTAATTTCAAACCTACAATGAACAACCTGTAACAAAAATAAACCAACATAGTGGTCTGTTAAGGACATATACAACAATTTATAGCACACAGGAGTTTAGCACTTCAAAATAAAATGACTGCTGATGTAATTAACCTGTATCATGAAAATAATACAAATTTTTTACAAAGATTTACTTCTTTAGGCAAGGATCATTTGTCAATTCATGAACCCCTCCCCCACACCTAAGTATTGTGACACCTCACAATCAAAAGTAAAGGAAACCAGTCAATTCTCTCGATAGTTGAAGATTTACAGTTTGTAAAGTGTAAAGATAAATTTCACAGATTGGTCTGACGAGACGGTTAGAAGATGGTCCCACCTATAGGATAAGAGATCCTATATATAGATAAGAAGAGGTAGGAAAGATAGTTTCAACATAGTCTCAGAGTTAGTTCCCAATGGCAAGTTTATGGAGTTCATTAACCTTAGCTTAACCATACATACTTCATGTCATCTTTGTCTACAAGTAATGTCGTACATCAAGACAATTTTAATTTTTTTTTTTGTCAGATTATCATCCTCACTAAGTAGAATGCCCCGCTGCCAGCAAGCCTGTTCAGTACTCTGACCGGTTTACCTATTCATACCACAGGTCGGTACCCATTGCCAGCAGACTTGTTCAATATCCTGACGGGTTAGCCTCTTACACCCTTAGAGACTGGCCCTTCATCTTTTAAAATTTTAGTATAAGATTGCTTTATGCAAGAAGATGGGGGGACAACTCTGAAAACAATTTTTACTTTTTTTTTTTCAATTGGGATGGTATTTATGTTAGAGGATGAATTTTCGTTATATTCCTTAGTGATTGTCTTGATATAAGGGGTACTTAAGCAGACATGACATATCTCAAGATATGATATAATCAAGCTATTTAGTGTGTAGTTGATGGTACCATTGAGAAAGAACAAAAATGTATCTCTAGGCTCAACTCACTTTCTTCTTTTGTAAGTTATTGTGACGTTTCCATGACTAACTGCTAATAAGACCTCCTTGTTACTCCTTAATAAATATACTTTACTCAATTACTCGGGTTTCTTGGAGAAACTGTGCAAGAGACCTCTAAGCTTGATGGTTACAGTGTCACTTCCTTATATAGTGGTGAAGGTTCAAGAGCAATTGTTATTTAAGATGCCTTAAGAAAATGATTTTTTTTTGTAAAAGTATGGTTAATTACAACAAATCATTATTCATTTGATGCTTAGAAGACAACAAGATTCAAGTATAGCAATGTTTTTAAGAAGAATCATTCTTTTATATTTCCTTGAAACTGTCTACTCCTGGTGAAATAAATACCTGTAGAAGTCTCTAGAAAAAAAAAACATGCTCTAAAATATCAAAGACTAGTGAGATCAATGAGATCAAGTCACTGGAACATGTATCTCATAGTTATTTTATTAAAAGAAAATGTAAAATGAGGTTGCATTCGACTTTAAGCTAAACTATCAACATGCAACTTTTATTTACTATCCTACCCTACCTAAAAAGAAAGGGAAAATATTTATTCAAGTGTAAGAACTCTTCCAATGTAACCATGTGCGGAGCAAGATAAGAAACATAATCATATCCATATATGAAAAAGTTACCGCAATGATTACTTGGATATGGAGAACCAACCAACCTACTTGTTTGGGCATCAGAAGGTGTTGAAGAAGAGAATAGTATTGTGGCCTGATGACCTCTTGAAACCAAATTTCAATGTAATATTGATGTTCATCAACAATAATTTCTATGCTCTCCTTCATCATACTATGCAGATCCTCTTCTTCTAGATAATTGATTTCTTAAGTATGTAGAGGATCTAATGAGATGGATGTTTAGAACTCCTCAATCTCAAGTCTTAATGATTTCTCTCCACTGGGTGTAGTCCGTCATTTTTCAGTTTCCTTTGCATTTTGGAAAGGAAAATCATTTTGTAGCTCATAGGACCTTGATTCTTCTAATATTTCTGGAGAGGTATTCAAGTTCTTGGCTATTGTCAAGATGTGTTCTTCTTGAGAAGAAGAGATCCTAGTTATTGCTATGATTTGAGAAAGTTCCTGCAGGCTAAAAGTTTCTTCTGAGTTCATCTTGCCATTTGATAAAACTTGGTTCACACAAAAATGATGTCCACAAGGTTAGGATCTCCTGATGGTGGTAAGAAAACAAAGGTTGTATTGTTTGGTTCTGTGGAAGGCTCGAGTGGTCTTGCCTCCCGTCCCACTATTATTGGTGCTTCAATTTTTTGTTTTTTAATGCTCCATGTCTTAGTCTCTTCAGAGAAAATTTTAGCTCTTTGGGTTGAGCTAACTCCTGTTTTTCGGTATCGGTCTGGGAAGTTTATGAGTGGAACGTTCCTTCCTCCAAAAAGGTCGGAAGGAACCTTGGTTGAAAGGTCTGATTTAGATTTAATGTATCTACCTTTTGGGTCTCTAGGTCTATTCATGAAAGCAAACAAAAACAAAAAGAAAAACTATCATTGGGTTTGCGGGAACCTGCTATAGCAAATGCGCAGATTCTTACCTCTCATCTTAAAGTTCCCCCGCCATCAAACTAATTCTAAGGTTTAGAAATGATATAATTCCTACCTATTTCCTACCTTGAGACAACTCCCCGACAATGGCACCAAAAATTATGGGTGTTCTATATGCACTAAAAACACACTAAAAACCCTCAATTAAATTGTCAACCCGGGGTAAGTAAACTTAGATTTGTAGCAAAATATATGCCAAAAGGTAGAAGTGTTGGTAGTAGTATAGTCTAACTAAGGAAGTGGCTATCTAAAGGCCAATCTATTCAAGCAAAGCTATCTAATGAGCAAACCCTACTAAACAACTTTAAACTAGGTAACCTAAGTACTTTTGGGCCAAGGATCGACGGATAGTTCTAAGAAATCAAGTAAAAACCCTATGTAAAGAAAACTAGTTCATAACAATAAGAAAAATCAACTATTAAGCATAACAATAAGCAAATAACAAAAGCAAACTACTTTAACTTGCCAACCTACATTCAATGAACAACTACCCTATGAAAGCAAGTAAATAAACAAGCCAACAACTATTCTATTAACGCAATTAAATAAGTAAGCAAACCAACTAGCTAACCTATTAAAGAAAAACAACTAAGTAACCTATTAAGGCAAGTAAACAAGTAAGCAAAACAACTAGCTAACCTATTAAAGCGAGTAAAAAACTAACTACTCTAAGATAACTTCTACTTCAAGTAAACTAATTAAGACTTCTCATTGAACAACTATCTAACCTAAGAGGCAAGTGAACTATGTTTTTAATTCAAACTTCAAAACGATTTCTAATTCATAAAAGGAAATCTATTTAATTGAAAGAAGGAGAAATTAACAACTAATCTTGAACCTATGATAAGCAAGCTACTATCTAATCTACAAAGCAAAGACTATCTATCCTACAACAACAATAAAACTATCTATGAAAGCAAGAAACTATCATGCATTAATCATCAACAGTATAACACGACTATGCTAATAAACTCAATTTCATTCTATACTAATGAAGCAAATTCATACTACACTAAACTCAATAATTAACTACAACTTGAAATTGCAACCTAAATCTAAGAAATAAATTGTATAACATAAACTAAACTAGTTTTATCTTAACAATTCAAATTGCAAAAAGGGAAATGCTTATAAACATAAATTAAACACTATTCTAGCATATGACAAGTAATGAAATGAGTAAACTAGATAACAACTAGATAAGAAAATACTAAATAGCATTTGAATAAACAATTTGCAAATAAAAACTAACACTATCACTATCCATCCACCGAAACCCTGTCAAAGAAAGCATGAATTAAATTTTTGTCCAAAAACTATGTTTTAACTTCTATTTCAGCATGAAGAAAGTCTATTCTACCATCTAACTACACACGGGGTTAGTGTCTAAATCCACAATCTTTCTTATACTAACTAATAACTCATTGCATACTTACAAAACTCCTGATAATAACCTGCAAAAACTAAGTTAAACCAATTAAATCACAAACAACAAATTAAATAACAAAGAAGTAAAATATCATTTCATGTACAAGAAATAAAATAAAAATGCATCTACACTATCTAATTCACAAATAAACTTATCATATAGTTACCCAGACTACTAGTGAGCCCTCCAACAGTCGTGGTTACTCTTCAAAGGCACACCACGAACTTCAGCACAACGATTTCACCATTAAAATTAAAAATGCAGGTTTTACACAATCTGGCAAAATAGAGCCAAAATCGTATTTGCCTCTAACACACTACTTATTAGCTATTGTATGACCACCACGGTGGTATTTATAAGCTTTACAGACCAAGTGGTTGACCAATGGAGGGTCAAACCACTTCTAAAAATAGAAAAATACAATAATGGTGCCCTAACTGCCAAAATAGAGCGAGCCAATAATCACCCGCCATAACAACTCAAAATCGAGTTGTCAAGAGTTCAGTGGTTGGAGGGGATAATCACGAGAAAAACGCATGTCTCTGATTCGCCCAACACTGGATCCCAATGTCATAACCACCAAATCGCCCATTGTTTTTATGCAGGACGAGGTGTTGGATGGAGTGTCGGACCGGGTACTGGATGCAGAATTGAAAACCACGAACTTCCCTTAATCCATTTAGAATTTCAGGAAACAGCCTGCATGGGACCTAATTGGACATATTACGCACAAAACCCATGTGCCATATTTTTCAGATTCCACTTCATGATCCCACGGTTTAATATTTAAGTTAGTTGCCTGTAATAGTGTCGAATGGGGTACTAGAAGCAGAAACATGATGCGATTTTGCCCTGTAACACCAACAAACGCGAATTAGATTCTTGGAAACATAAAAACATAATAAATTATACTCAAGATCGACATAAAACATGAATTATTAATGCATGGTGTAGATCATAGCATTTTGGCACAAAATTCTTCAAAACATGAAAACGCATATACACATTCGACAAAAAGGATCTAATTAATGTCATAAAATTGATCATATCTCGGGCCCAACAATATTTATCTTACAAGCTTACCTGACGACTCCACCGAGGGTAATTTCCCTTATTTTTTTTATAATTTCAAGAAAATTATCTGACGACTCCACAAATGACAACTCGTAGTGGAAATCAGTACTTACCCCTTTTCTACTGTGGTCTCTGTTACCCCTACAAACCCCGTTACTTCTGTAAGTTCTCCTAAATGGTCTCACCAAGAATGGTCTCACCAAGAACTCTTTGGTTCTCTTGACCTAACTAACACCCAAGGGATATTACATGACCTACACAAAGGGGTCGATTCATGGATACCGAGTTTTTCAGGGAAAGAAGTATCCTCTGGTAACTCGCATTGGACCCAATTTTGTGAAAGTTTTCAGTTTCATCAAATTGGTCAAGAACACCCTGATGTATTTATGAGGCTCTTTGCAAGATCTCTCACTGGGGATGCCAAAACCTGGATTGATATTCTCCCAAAAGGAAGCATCAAAACTCCTAAAGAACTAGAACAAGATTTTAGAATAAGGTGGTGCAAACAAGAAAATGCACAAACCTTTTACTCTCAATACATCAATATTTGCAAAGGATCTGGTGAAAGCGTTAGGGATTTCAATGATAGATTCAATCTTCTCCTTAAGAAACTCCAACCCAACCTTAGTTTAGAGGAGGCCATTCTCCAACATTACTTGAACTCTTTGGAAGGAATTTTTCAATTCACCCTTAAGCATCGGTCACCCTCAACCTTAGATGAAGCACAAGATTTTTCTTACCAAATTGAAGAAAACCTTAACTTCGAAGATTTCATCCATCAGATTAACCTCTTGCACAATAACAACTCTCGGGGATCAAGTAATGAGGGCATTACAAAAACTGAACCTAACCTTCCCGATATCCTTGAAGTGAAACCCATTGCTCCCAGTAGGAAGTGGAGCACATCTCCTACCAACGTACAAAGCGTTCCCTTGTTGTCTCAACAAAAGGAACCTCCTAGGGAAGTATAACCCTTTCAAAACGTCTCTGTTCCACACAAAAGTGAAGAGATTGAAGCTTCCCTGCCACAAATTTATAGAGATGATATTCCTGAAGAAGTTTCTCCATTTGTCCACCAGGTAGAAGGCATTGGACCAACGTATGGGGAAGTTACACCTTTTTACGTCACTCTCCAATTCAATGACTCCCTCCTCCATAATTGTGTCTTTGACCCGAACGCTACAACCAACATCATGACTGAAAGGGTCATGCATCAGTTAGGCCTAAGCCTTTCACAACCAAATACACAGGAAGGTTTTGCAAAGGGCTTATAAAAAATTTGAATGTTACCTTTGACTCTTTCCCTAACGCTCCTTTTACTATAGATGTAATGGTGATTGATGATTTGAGAAATTGGGGCATCATTTTTCACAAAGACCTTACAGAACTTTTGGTTGGAAGCTTTCAAGACCAAGGATCCAAAATATTCATACCTCACCCTGAAGGAGGATTATTCACTATCCACAAGGAATCCCTTGTAGGATCCTTAGTCGAAAATTTGATGAACCAGATGATCAGCTCCTGTGTATTAACAATGGCATCGATAATTGGTTCATCCAAGGAGGAAGTTATGGGGATGATACCACCGAAACACCTGAGGGAATTTGGACCCTAGATTTTGATGGATCTCACTCGAGTTCTGGGTCAGGGGTTGGGATTGTCTTAATAGCCCCTTCCCATGAAACCTTCTACTACTCCTATAGACTTGAATATCAATGTACAAACAACATTGATGAATACGAAGCATTGATCCTAGGTCTCAACTTGGCAATTGAAAAAGGTATCGAATACTTAAGGATAAAAGGGGACTTAGACCTCATAGTATCACAAGTATTGCAAAAATTTGCTACCAAAAATGAGAAGTTAAAGAGGTATCATGACCTTGCACAATCCATTTCAACATCTTTCAAGATATTATCAATCAAATCTATTCCCCGAGAAGAAAACCATGTGGTTGATGCCTTGGTTGTTTCTACCTCTACCTTGCAACCTTGTGATGGTCCACTCCGAGACCTATGCAAAATGGAAGTCCTTTTTAGACCTTCTATCCCAGATAATTTGGAACATTGGCAATTCTTTGAAGATGATGACCAAATCATTAGGTTCATGGAAAATAGAAAAGAATTCACTAATTCACAAATAAATTTCCTCGTTGATTCCATGAATTTGGAGGTTGTGAACCTTCAAAACAACACCTTGCCTAAGGGATGTATTCCTTTAGAAGACCTCTTTGATAGGCACGGCGTCTTCAAAAGAAAGAAACCTAGCAAACAAGTAGATGAAGCCCCAGAACTCAACATCGATACGGAAATGGATCCAAGGATGGTCAAAATAGGGAAAGGAGCCAGTGAGAAGGAAAGGGTGGAAATTTTGGATCTCATTAGAGAATTCAAAGACACTTTTGCCTGGAATTACGATGAATTAAAATCCTATAGGGGTGATGTCATCCAACATGCTATACCTCTGACAGAAGGAGCCAAACCTTTCTGACAAAAAGTAAGGCACATCAATCCAAAGCTAGCAAGCCAAATAGAAAAGGAACTCCAAAAGATGGTTGGTGCTAGTATAATAGCTCCCATCAAGTATTCCTCATGGATGTCGAATTTGGTATTCGTCCGGAAAAAAACTGGTGATATATGTTTGTGTGTTGATTTCCAGACTCTCAACCAATTATCCTTGAAAGACAACTATCCCCTTCTAAACATGGAACATTTACTACAAAGGGTTACAGGGGCTGGGATGATGTCCACGCTGGATGGATTCTCTGGATACAACTAAGTCTTGCTTAAAAGAGAGGACCAACTTAAAATGAGATTTACTACACCTTAGGGGATGTTGGAGCCGCCTTTCTCTTAATACATGAAATGTTATGCTTAAGCCCAAAAAGGTTGGTTTTCGAGACTTCGTTTGTTTCACGTTTCTCCCCCCTAAGATCGCAGTATCCCGATGTGCGAAATGGTGAAAATCTTCCTTAGTTTAAATCACCATTACTAAAAGAATAAGCGGGGCTTATCATCTCTTAGTACCTCGTACCCTCGCTCTTAGGAGTTACACGTTGGACATCTCTCGAGCCTCTGACTCGCGAAGTCACGAAGTGGTGTTAAAGTTACCCAAGTTAGTATCAAGGACAAGTCACTTTAAACCCTAGTTAGTCACTATCGTGATTTCGTGACTCGACGATTGTTTCCCCAAAAGGCAACACCTTCGTATCCCCGATACACGAAGTCACGATTTCCTTTAATTAAACATGGATTAATTAAAAGGCTTAAGTCAAATCACGTCTAATCTGTTACCTCGCACCATCGTGTTTTTGGGTTTTTAAGGTTCAATGGCTAGGAACAAAAACACCCGATGTGATGAGCGCCGAAAAGGGGATTAGCAACTAAGTACACCAATTTGAAAGGACTAAACCAGATTAATTAGCGCCTTAAATAAACTTTAATGCGCGCGGTTTACAAATGAATTCTTGAATGATCCTACGATTTCCAATGTTATGACTCATCAAGCATTTATGGCATTTATTTGAATTGCAATGAGGTGACAGATAGTAGGATCTCGTTTTTACTTCTAAATCTTTCTATTAAGTGATTTGACCGTTCTGTTGGCAAGGACACCAGGGGTTTAAATGACCAAGATAGAGAGTTTTTCCTTCATTATTTCAGTGTTCATTTCTATTTGCGCGCAGAGTCATTTTACTAGGATAACCGTTGTTTGTGATTTTCAATTTTTTCGACAGGTGGTCCAGTTGCAGGTTTCTCTATCATGGCTCCATGAAAAATGCCCAAGTCAGTTGCAGAGAGTTCAGGTCAGGGTTCAGACGTTGTTTCCAATACCTCGCCTTGAAGTATTAATTATGTTAAGACATGGTCATACGTTTCCAACATTCTGCAATCTGAGTCGGTAAACTGTTCAGATGATTCTAGTGACAACGAGAAGGATGACTTATCAACCAAATACAAAATCGTCGCTCAAGCAGAGATGCACAAAATAGCGGTGAGGTCCCAGCTTCTTCCCTATTGTGATATGATCAGGTGGGCGCTGGACCATGTGGACATCCTGACCAGGACGATTATCAGCGAACAAAAGGTGATGACTGGTACTTTCAGGCCATAACATTTGCGGGCAATGTATAAATTGTCACCCACATTGAATCTTACTCACAATGCCGAATTTCTAGAAGGTTTCAAGAAGAAGGAGTGCGAGCAGTATGCAAAAAGTTTATCCGATCTGATCAAAGATTGGGTCTCACACCCCGCGAAATTCAGGGTTGATACTAACGGGATCTATTCAATCTCTTCCTTGGAGCCACAATTCAAGTACATAGCGATGATGACTTGTAGGTTGTATGGGAAGGAAGACACTACCCATTTTTTCCTCCCATGGGTGTCGCTCATTCATACAGTCGTTGAGGGTTTCTCCTTCGACTGGGCCAAACTGTTGTCTGACATTCTAACTAGTCAAATTACCGAATATCGAGCACAGAGGGCAAGTAAGAAAGAATCTTCGTTCTTTATGTTTGCTTACATCATGGATGCCATCTGCTTCATGACACCCTTCCCACTAATGAACTGGAGCTGGGCTCCATCTAATACAGAGCCTATTCATGTCTACCACTCGAAGCTTTGGGAGGATAAAGCCAAAGAATACATCTACGAGATCTTCAACTGGGTAATGGTGCCATTGCATGTCGCCATCTTCGACCAACTGCCGCTTAGGATTTCGGATAGTGTCATGACCAACCTAAGTAACGTGGCATATTGGTATATAGAGGTGGAGTTTTCATACATCAGGGTTTTCGGCACCTTTGTTCCTCCATATGCTCTACCGCTTTTCTTGCCAGATAAGCTATTGTGTCGCGAGATCGCCAGGCAAACTGTGATCGGTGGAATAAGCAAATAGCTCAAAGGAGTATCAAAAAAGGTATGGCCATCCTTCCCCATTCATATTGGTGCATATTCCTTGTTAGATTTTGGCCATGCCAAAGTCGAGGCTACGGTTTTAGAAGAAATGAAGCTGGTGGATATTGAGTTCAAAAGGCACGACCCTAGTAAGGTTGTGAGAAATCACTTGGCGAGTTGTGGCCTGAAGAGATATGAACACGAGGATTCCCCTCATGATGAAATATTCTGAGGTGCGAGGTACTACTCTGAAGTCCTAAGTCGGATTGAAGCCCTGCCACCCGGAGATATGACCGATTTTTTGAAATTCCAGGAGCACCAATGGAGTTGCCTCCCCAAAATTTTACAGGGTGAAGCCCCAAAGCTTCCATTTACACAGCAGACAGAAGCCAAAGGTGCAAAGGAATAGAGTCCTAACAGGGAGAAGAACCAAGGGAAAACAGGGGAGGATGGAACCTCAGAGCAAGGAGTCGAAGTCCCCTACAAACAGGAAGGGAACCTCGAAAAGGGTAAGCCAGGCAAGTAGGTCCAAGGTCAAGCAAAGATACCCTCACAAGGATCGGGTGACTCACTATCGCTCATGTCAAACAAGTCGGTCACAGATGTTACCCCGAAACAACCATCCAAGGAAGTCAACAGTCTGATTGCTATTATCACACCCTTACAGTTCATAAAGGGGAATCCCGATGTGGGGTGGATTTTCGATGAAGAACTGATGTCCATTTCTGTAGAGGAGCTACCTCCTAACAAATTTTTCTTTGATAAAAAAGGGAAGGCCATGGTGAGGCAAGAATTATATCAAAGAGACGACGTAGTGGCTAAAAAATTTAAAATCATGACAGATGGGAAGGCCATGAAAGAGGAAGAATTCGCATATGAGATAGCAGGAACACTAGGGGCTTATGCTACAACCAATCAGTACTCAGTTGGAACTTTGAAGGCCCGGTTAAAATGAAAGAACATCTTGATCAGTAAATTGGAAGCTAAAGTGGCTACTGCTGAAGCAAATGCCAAGGATGAGGTGAGCAAAAGCCTCGAGCAAGCCCGAATAGTCGATCTCCAGGAGATCAAGAAACTTAGATCCGACCTTGGAGCAGGTGCGCCAGTCGGCGCAAATTAGCCAAATGCAGGTAAGCTAGCAGGGGCAACAAATTATAGAATTACAATTGAAGTTGGATGTTGACGAGAATCAGGTTTTAGACATAAAAATGTTCAGATCCCAAGCTGTCGAAATTCGACAGAAGGTATTAACGGCTCAACAAGACTTGCTTGTAAAAGTAGAAACCATTCAGAACCACTTTCAGACGATAGATAAAGGGTTAGAAAGTATTTCTTTGAGGGAAAAAGAAGTTGGGGCAGCTCGGGTTGCTTTCCAAGATGTTGTTATAGCTACGACGAAGATAAAGATGGTCGGAAGCTCCAAATTATCCATCGCAAAACAAACTAGAGGGAATATCTTGCTGAAGGTCTGGGAGAAGAATATATCAGAAAACATGGGGAGAGCTAATGAAGTGATGAATTCTTGTGAGGAAACGTTTGCCTTGATAAGTAAAAGTTTTCTAGACCTTGATAAGGAAGGCAGTGCTGGGACGCTGGGCAAAATCAATATAGCTAAACACCTGCTGGACATCAAAGAAAACGTGGAGAAAGAGCAAGTGGAGATATCCCAGATAAGACAGGTTGATATGGTCCAAGTGGACAAATGGCTAGTACAACCAAGTTTACAATTATGCTCTATCATCACGGAAGACCGACAAGTAGGGAAAAGGTTGCCATAGTTGGCGAAAAGTTATTACATCTTTGAGGCAAGCGACCAAGCAGAGCCTTCCAGGTTGATAGCCCAGTTGGTGGAGAGGTCTGTCATTTACATCGAGCGAGCGAAGGGGCAGGTTTCTGGTGCTAAATAATGATAGA
The DNA here is from genome assembly GCA_009831015.1 of Picea engelmannii. Taxonomy (NCBI): domain Eukaryota; kingdom Viridiplantae; phylum Streptophyta; class Pinopsida; order Pinales; family Pinaceae; genus Picea; species Picea engelmannii. Next base: position 856,952 of record ML787663.1, on the reverse strand, counting down.
GGTCAACCCGTTCTATTTCTAGAGTCGGAAGGGCAGAGAAAGGAAGGTGCTCCGCCCTTACGAGGGAAGACAAAGATGAGGAGATGAAACGCTCCAATTTTCCATTTGTAACTGACAGGTTTCCAGAACGATCAGAATTCTAGATGTTCAGAAGTTTGTTTAAATAACAGGGAGATTGTAATAAAACGGGATTTTTGCCAAGGGTCGATTGTAATAGAGAAAGTTCTTTTTAGCTAGGATTAATACAAGCGAATTGAAGACTCCATATTGCATCGCTTTGAATCTTTTCGATACCATACTTAAGACCGCCACCACCTAGACAAAGATCGAACGTTCATGGGCCGCTATCGAGTGGGATATCAACATTCAAGAATATTTGGAAGCTATACAAAGACAACTCAGAGATCATCCATAGCTTCATCCCCCGAAGTTGTTTCTTCCCCTTCCTTTTCTTTCACTCTTTTTAGATGCTTAGACTATGCACTTTATAGCCTTAAGTGTAGACTTAGGAACAACAGGGGACATTTATGTATTTGTGAATGTCGTTTGGTCTTATGAATGTCGATGCTACTTTCCATAGAGCAATGGATTTTTCCTTTAGGGACCTCATACATAAATCATAGAAATTTACCAAGACGATCTCACAGTTGTCTCAAAGGATAGGAAAGACCACATTTCACACCTCATGCTCGTTTTTGAACGATGTAGGAAGTATGGTATCTCCTTAAATTCTAAGAAGTATGTTTTTGGGATAGATGAAGGAAATGTTTGGGTCACGTGGATTCAAAGGAGGGAATCTCTATAGACCCTGAAAGGATCCAATCGATAAAAGATGTCCTCCCCCCAGTCAATAAAAAGTCCTTGCAATCATTTTTTGGAAAGATTAATTTCATTCAAAGATTTGTCCCAAACTTTGCCAAGAGGATAAAACCCATGAGTGCTTTGCTAAAAAAGGACGTTTCCTTCAGGTGGGATGATAAAGCCATCAAGTCTTTTGAAGATATAAAGGACGCTATCTCCCAAGCCCCAGTCTTGATCAACCTAGATTATTCACGAGATTTCATAATATTCTCATTTGCCTCCTAGGATACTATTGTAGGTGTTTTGCTGCAAATAGACACTGATAATTATGAACACCCCGTGGCTTTCATGAGTAAATTACCTAGAGATTCAAAGTTGAATTATTCCATTACTGAAAAGCAAGCATATGCCTTGGTGAAATCCCTCAAGCACTTTAGAAACTACGTTGGTTACAACAAAATCAAAGCTTATGTCCCTTACCCAGCAGTAGAGGATGTTTTATCACAACAAGATTGTATGGGTACTAGGGGCAAGTGGGTCTCCAAAATCCAAGAGTATAACTTAGAGATAAAACCCACCAAGATAATAAAGGGACAAGGTCTAGCCCAAATGTTAATTGAGAGCAACCAAGAGTCCATACAGATGGGAGAAAGTGAAAAGATAAATGCAGTGGTCAACGAATTAGAACACAACGAGTGGTATTCCGATATCATCTATTACCTTAAGAATTTATCTTGCCCTGATCACCTAGTGAACTACAAAAGAAGGGCTTTGAGACTTAAAAGGATATGAAATATTGTTTGACCGAAAATGGCCTTGGTTGGAAAGATCTCGATGGATTTCTCCTTAGATGTGTCAACCAAGATGAAGCTGAGAAACTGTTAAAAGAGTTACACTCTGGATTTTGTGGTGGACATTTCGCAGCTCGCACTACTGTCCACAAGATCCTAAGCGCTGGATATTATTAGCCATCACTATTTTCTGATAGTCACTGATATGTCTGATCTTGCCAGTCTTGCCAATACTTCTCTGGTAAACCAAAACTCCTAGCACAACCTTTAAAACCCGTAGTAGTAGAAGCTCCCTTTCAACAATGGGGTTTGGATTTTATTAGATAATTTAAGGATAATTCAAGTAATGGCTATCGATGGATCTTGACAGCTACGGATTATTTTACTAGGTGGGTAGAGTCTATCCCCACAAAGAAGGCCACTGAGGAAGTAGTCATGAATTATTTGGAGGAACGAATCATAACTAGGTTTGGTGTCCCTTCCAAGATTACCACAGACAATGCCAAGGCTTCCAGCTCCCATGAACTAACATAATTTTGTTGCAAGTATGACATTGTCATATCCCACTCCTCCAACTATTATCCACAGGGAAATAGATTAGCAAAGTCTAGAAACAAGAACCTTATGAATATTATCAAGAAAGTCATGGGGGAAAACAAGAGGTCTTGGGATAGCAAAATTAAATATGCCTTGTGGGCAGATTGGATAACAACAAAGACCTCGACAGGAAGAACCCCTTTTGAGCTAGTATATGTATTAGAAGCGAAACTTCCTATGAACCTCCAAATTCCCATCCTCTGTTTTGCTCAACAATCTGCTATAGATGGAGAAGCAATCCAAGTGCGAATTAACCAGTTGATAGAGTTGGATGAATCTAGAAGAAATGACCTAAGTCAAATGGGAAGAAACCAAGAGAAGATCAAAAACACCTTCGATCACAAGGAAAAAGAAAGAGACTTCATTGAGGGAGATCTCGTGCTATTATGGGATAAGAGAAGGGAGAATCTTGGTATGCACAAAAAGTTGTATGGGCTATGGACAAGTCCTTACAAGATCATGAGTCATGTAGGTACAAACTCTTTCAACCTAGGAACAATGGAGGGAGAAGCTCTGAACCTTCCAGTGGACGCTTTGCACATCAATCGTTACTACCCGCCAACAACATGACAGGTAAGTACATGTGAATAGGTAGGCATTCACATTCATTGTATATACCATTTGCATTGCATGCTAGAGTAGTTTTCTTTCACATTTGTACATATGCTTCCTTTTAGTTATATATATATGAACTAGGGGTGATATAACCACCCCAAATGATTGCTAATGGTTTCTCTTGAGATCAAGCAAGTTACGGGTTATGTCAGAGATGTTGAGGTTCTCATGCGCTCTACGGTGAGCATGACATGTCCCTGAGTTGGAGCCAGAAGTTATCCCCCACTTTAGGGATAACTAAGGAGATTATGTCTTGAGGCCCACAGGTCCTAGACATGGAGTACCGAGAGCCAAATCGACTTGAGCATGGCCCTGGAGGGCCCACCTTTTCTTCCTTCAACGTCTCTACTTTGTTAGCAACAACAACATCCATCACCTTGGCTTGGTCCCGTAGCAGAGATGGATCTTGCTCCATGAGGTAATGAGTCTGGGTATCATGGTATGTGTCACTCTAATCCTCAAAACCTTTGAATATGTGCATTTAGTTATTTTTTTTTCTAATGGGTGCTTGGATTTTGTACTTATCCACTTGACCATGTCTAGGGGGAATGACAGGATGCCCTAGTAAGCTTGTGCCCATAGGTTTTGAGTTGCCACTTGGGAGATTCATGAAGAGCCATCATTCGCTCCCATCATACTTACCATTTTTCATCTTACTCTCGCTCATGCATCCCATTACATTGGTCTGGGCATTGGGTTGGACAATTATTTAAGGGTTTCACCTTACCTTGTGGGAAGAAGGGGCTAAAGGCCCGGAGGGTAAAAGAAGATGGCAAAAGATAAAAGCCTAAAAATAAATCCCAAGGATCCCCGAGAAAACAATAAAGGGCTTCTCAACAAGAAACAAAGGGACCCATAAAATAATGAAACGAGACCTAGTCAAAGGATAGGGGGTCTCATCACGAGCCAACTTATTAGGTCCATGGGCATCTAGCGGTATGACACTACAAGTAGCTGGTTACCACACCAGGGTAGTGGCTCTTGGTGGCATAACCAAGAGAAAGGGGGTCTCATCACGAGCAAACCTTCTCATTTCCGTGAAAGTGACTGTGGGTAACATTGTCACCACTAGTCACCATGCCAGTGCAGTGTCCCCTGATTAGCTTCTTGAAAGAAAAAAACAATAAAGAATAAAGAACAAAAGGCATGAATGGGCTTGGAAACATTTTCATCCAGGACAGGTGCAACTCACCTTCTACAAAGGCACCCACAGGTAAGCCATGCATTTCCCTGCTATGACTGCACCCCTTGTCAGGACATCCTTATCCACCTCATCCACTAACATGACTTGGATTCGTTTTCTCCCAGAAACATCCCACATCCAGTGAACACTAGCCCAATAGGATGTCGTGTCAGTTCTCCCAAACTTGGCTTGCATATTTGTGTAATGTCTTTGATCACTTAACCGAGTAAAAGGGGTTTTATGCACATGTTTAATAAAATTAATGATTGGATGTGATTGACATTGCTATGATCCCTGTGACTTATGAGCCCATGGAGGGCGTATCTCTTGATGTGTAGGATCATACCTAACGAACATGTACCATATTGGACAAGTACACATGGGGAGATGATTAGTTCAGACCTCCATGGGGCTGGAAGCCCATCAGATGGATGTTGAGACCCCAACAGGGGGCAAAGATAGATCATAGGGTTTACACAGGAGAAGAGCATGACGTTCCACCAGAGGTAGCTTGGAAGAGCCTCACCCAGGGGAGTTGTGCTCTCTCCATTGTAATGTTGGCCTTGGAAGGCCCATGACATCACCCATGACCTCCTATGACATCATCCAACGATATGGGAGTTTGGGAGGCAGTTGTGGCATGATTGGCACGTGTGGCAGCTTCTAGAGGCATGTTATCCCCACTTTTAGGGATAACTAGGAGATCATGTCTTGAGGCCCACAGGTACTAAACATGGAGTACTGAGAGCAGGATTGACCTGAGCATGGCCCTGGAGGGCCCTGCCTTTTCTTCACTCATCATCTTTTGTCTTGTCAGCAACAATAGCATCCATCACCATCGGCTTGATCCTGTATTAGAAGAGGTTCTTGCTCCATGAGGTAATTGGTCAAGGTATCATGGCATGTGTCACTTTTGATCATTGAAACCTTTAAATATATGCATTTGATTCATTTTATCTCTAACAACTACTTGGATCTTACATTATCCCACTTGACCATGCTTTGGGAAATTGACAGGGTGCCCTAGCAAGCCTGTGCCCATAGGTCTTGGTTTTCCACTGGGGGGATTTCTGAAAAGCCATCGTCTGCTCCCATCATAGCACCACTGTTTCAGTTTATCTCTCGCTCATTTATCCCATTTCCCTTGTTCGGGCATTGGGTTGACTTATTTTCAGGATTGCACTTTATATCGTGGGAAGAAGGGGCTAAAGGCCCAGAAGGTAAAAGTAGTTGGTAAAAGACAAAATCCTAGAAATAAAACCTCGAGATGCTTCGCCCAAGGATCCCCGAGAAGACAGTTAAAAGCCTCTCAGCAAGAAATAAGAGGGACCCGAAAAATAACAAAACAAGACCTAGTCAGAGGATAGGGGGTCTCATCATGAGTCAGCTTATTAGGTCCATGGGTACCTAACAATATGACATTGCCACCATTTGGTTACCACGCCAGGGCAGTGACCTTTGGTTGCATGGCCAAGGGAAAGGGGGTCTCATCACGAGCCAACCTTCTCATATCTATGAAAGTACTTGTGGGTAGCATTGTCAGCTCTGGTCACCATGCCAAGGCAGTGTACCCTGGTTAGTTATTGAACAAAAAAAAAAAAAGGAGGAAAAGCAAATAAAAAAATAAAATAAGAAAAAGAATAAAGGCCAGAATGGGTTTGGAAAAAATGCATCCATGACAGGTACAACTCACCTTCTACAAAGGCACCCACAGGTAACATTTATGCATCCTTAGCCCTCACTGCACCCACATGTTTGGACGTCCCCTAGCCACACCACCTCACTTACATGGCTTGGATGAGATCTTTCTAGAAACTTTCATTTTCTTGTGGAAACTAGCCCAATAGGACACCTTGTCCTTTTCTCCAATCTTGTATTGCAGGTTTTTGTAATGTCTTTGAGCTATTGACTGATGTATTAGGGGTTTTATGCATATGTTTAATAATATTGATGATGAGATGTGATTGACATTGCTATGATCCCTGTGACTGATGAGCCCATGGTGGGCGTAGCTTTTGATGTGCAGGACCATGCTCGGCGGACAAGTACCATTTGGACCGGTACACATGGGGAGATGACCAGTTCGGACCTCCATGGGGCTGAAGAGCCCACCAGATGGATGTTGAGACCCCATTAGGGGGCAGAGACAAGACAGAGTTTGATCAGGGGTTTTTCACCTGAGAGGAAGAGGACGTTCCACCAGAGACACTCTGACAGGACTAGACCTAGGGGGAATGACCCCTTTTCAGTGGAATGCTAGCCTTGGAAGGCTTAGGACGTCCCCGTATTCATCATGATGTCATCTAGCTTCATGGACGCTTTTGGAGGCAGACTGAGTAGTAGTGGCACGTGTGGCATGTTGGAGAGGCCCCTGGGGGGCTAACGTTTGGCTCATGGATGTCTCATTTGACCTAGAGAGGGATAGCACCTCCCTTGAAGAGGATTTTACTCTCTTTTCTACTTATTTAGGGTTTTAATTTGACAATTTAATGTAAAATAGTATGATTTTGATAATTTGGCCTTGTCGGCCTTTTACTTGACTTAAGATGTAAAATTAGGTCAAGGTTTTGCATAAATGAGGGATTTTCACTCTCATTTTTTCATCATAATTCACTCACTGATAGTGAGGTCTAATTTTTTGCGCCCTATTTGGGTTTTTGGCTGAACTAAGTGATGCACACTTATTGAAGGAAGAGATTTTTTGGCATTTGTGGTGTTTATCTTGAAGGAAGGTGTTACAACTAGGGTTTGCATGGTTATTTCTTCATGAATTGTAAGTGCTTCTTCTGCAAAACTTCTTATTGAATGGTTGTAGTTTAAATTTCTTGCATATTGCTTATAAATTTGTTGAATCAAAACCCTAGGTGACAAGCACACAAGTAGGTCCTTGTCTCATGTCCCCTTTAAGAGAAATTTTCAGCCATTAAAGAAGAAGAGAGCCTAGCCGTTGCTACACTCTCTTTCTCTCTTCATTTATTGCTAGCCGTACCTTTTGAAAGCCAAGAAGAGTGAAACGTCCTTGGCCTAGACCTACTACACCAGGGTCGTACTCTTCTAGGGTTTGCTAATAGGCCTTGCTTTAGCAACACCTCCCTCATCAAACCCTCTTGTCTTGGTCTATTTATCTTGTCTTTGAGCTAGCCGTTTGCCAGGAAGGAGGAGAGAGCACGAGACCTTGCTTTTGCAACACCGGAGTGAGCCTCTCTCCCCTAGGGTTCTGCTTTTGAGGCACTGCTTTAGCAGCACCTTGAAACTTTTCCCTCCAGTCCTTTGAAATATCATCTCCTTCAACCCTTGCATCCTTCACTTATGACTCCATTAAACCCTAAGGCATTGATTTGAGAGTCCTCAAACGTTGAAGTGAAGTTGATCAAACAAACTCTTAAAATTTTGAATCTCAAAACCCTAACCTACTAACCTTAAATGTTGACGTCACTCCTTGCTATTATATCATTGATGTAACAACGTTTTGTCTATGAGCAATTGAGTGGTAGTTGAGGGCATTTATTAGACTAAGTATTGATTGATTATATTGGATGCCATATCATTCTTGTATTTATTGACAAGTGATACATTTATCACTGTTATTTTGTAAACATTGACTTCGTCAACATTTACTTTTAAATTGCTTATATTGAATATCAGATAGTCATTGATTTATATGAAGTACTAACCAAGATTGCACGTATCAGTTTCCTTGTTGTATTGTCTCAAAGCAGGTGCTTTTATTTTCTTTGGTTATACCTTATTATTGGTTGTTTAGCCGGGACTATCTGATTGGCGGTGATCTGTGAAAGAGGAATTTGTCCTTGTCCTTTTTATCCTTTGCCCTTTCAAAACCCCAGGTCACCAGGGACGTCTCCCTTGGGCCTAGCCTCCCTAAAGAGAAAGAGTCTTCTCATCATGGTGACAATGGGTGGGATAGATTCCTGTTACGCCAGTTTGGCCCTCTACCTTATAGCCTTTTATCCTAGATACAAACTATGCGATAACAAGGCCCAAGGAGGGCTAACATTTTTCTCCAGGAGGCCCACATTTCCCTAGAAAGGAATAATGTCACCCTAAAAGGGAATGACGTCTTCACTTTTGCTTGATTAGGGTTTTAAATTATGACATTTAATGTAAAACAATATTATTGTGTATTTTGGCCATGTCGACCTTTTGGTGACCTAAAATTTAATTAAGGTCATTGCTATTGTTTAAATAGAGAGCTAAAACTCTCTTATTTTCATCATCTTTCACTCACTCTTGGTGAGGTCTGAAATTTGCGCCCTCCTTTAGGGTTTTTGGCTGAAATTATTGATGCACACTTGTTGAAGGAGGCTTTTCTTGGCTATTTTCTGCATTTTCTTGGTGGAAGGTTTACAACTAGGGTTTGACTTGATAAATGCTTGGTGGATGTAAGTGAATTTCTGCAATCCTTCTTTATTGAATGGTTATGGTATTTTTTACTTGCATTTTGTTATTATAATTTGCTGAATTAAACCCTAGGAAACAAGCACATGTTGGTGTCCTTATTTTAAGTCCCTACTAGGTTATGCTAAGAGCCATTTTATTTGTTGAAGATAAATGTTAGAGCCTTGCCATAAAAACACTCTACCATTCACTCTTCAAAGCTAGCCATTTTTACTTTGCCCCTTTGAGCTAAAGAAGGAGGAAGACGCACTAAGGCCTAGGTTTACTACACCTTAGTGAGTCGTCTTCCCCTAGGGTTGATAGGTTGAAGCCTTGCCTTAGCAAGACTTCAACCATCATATCCCTCTTGTCTTTGGCCCTATCACTATCATTTCGTCCCTTCAACATTTGCAGCTAGTTTGACTCTATTTTCCCTAATAACACATTGATCTAAGACCTTGTACTTGAGTTCTTTTGATCACAACTTCCAAATACTCTTGAAAAATCATTAACATCTTCTAACCCTAACCTAGAATGACTTACTAACCCTAATGTTGTTGTTATCCATTTGAATTTATACTTATACTTTGCAACATTTAATCCTTTATTTAAGCAATTGAAAGATTGGCTAAAGTGTTGCTTCCAATGTTGGTATTGTTACATTGATGATAAATTGTTATTGTTCATTGTGAAGCTTCTTTAGCATTTATTGCGAAGTGATATATTGTAATCATTGCTATTGTACATCATTGATTTGCTTCATAAATATTATTGGTCAATTGTTTTATATCAGAAGTCCTTGATTATATGAAGCACTAACCAACAAGTGATCTTACACATATATAGTTTTCTTGTTGCTTTGTCTCGGGCAGATACACTTCTGGTTATTTTTATCTTTATTGGTTGTTTAGCCGGACATTATGATCAGTGGTGATTTGTGAGGGGGGAAACTATTACTTATCCATAAGCCTTTGCCTTCTCAAAACCCCAGGTCACCGGGGACGTCTTCCCTGGGACTGCCACCCTAAACAAAAAGAGCTATCCCATCGAGGTGACATTGATAGGATAGTCTCAGTTTCGCTAGTTTGCGACATTTATTTAACCTATCATTTACTTCTAAGTACAAACTGTGAGATAACAAAGACAACTCTCTTTCAAGTTGTCATAACAATTATCTATATGGCAGTGATTTTGATCACTGAGAGTGGGTTTCAAAAACCTGATAAACACATTGTTTTCTTTAATATGTTTGTTTCATGTGTAGGTGTGATCAAAGAGAGATTGAAGATGAAAATTGAGGAGTTGAGTAGTGAAGGTACTTCAGATATGCAAAAGAGATTGTTATGCTTTTATTACATTCATGTCCAAAAGGAAGCCAAGTTTCATGCTGAAATCACTAAAATACAATTAAGAAGAAAAACAAGTCTACACCCAATGAATGATCAGACCTTGCAATACAGGAGGAAGATATGGATTGAGAGAAAAATGCAGATCTAATTCTTAATTGATTGAGTTTTTGAAAGAGATAGGAGTGAAGGAGATTGTTCCCACTATGGGATCATTTGTTGTTTCACTTGTGAATAAACCCAAATGGAGGAGGAGAGGAAGCAATCGCTGGTGGAATGAGATCGAGAGGTTGGAAATCTGAGTATAGTTGTTAAGTAGTGGGGAAATCTGAGGAAATAGTTGTCCAAATTGAAAAGGGGATCAAAAGCGAGTTCTAGTATGCAGAAAGGAATTAACCGGAAGGAGTACAACTGAACCGACTTTAATCCCATATAAACAAGGCTTTATTCCCTCCGGTGGCTGGTGACCGGTTGACACAACTTGCATTTGATGGGAAATGCGCGTTGTTCGCCTATGTAAAGTCCAACAACCCAACCAGGAGAATTTCGAAACAACGATTTCTATTGTGTCCCGGGGCCGGTGTTTCTGGTGGCCCTGTGGTTCCGGTACCCTGGTGGGCGGGGTTCAAAAGTTTAAAACTCCCCAGTGACCTATTAATTCCAGTGGATCAATGTCTTTATACTCCGGTGGATTGGTGATACTAATTTCTCGTGCCCGGTTAACATAATTAAGTTTGTTAGTTGATAGATCGTCTACCGGAACAAAGAAACGTATGTGTTCATTTCTTTAATTCTCGACGGCTTAACTTTTTGGTGCACGATTAAATGATATGTAAGCCGCCCTGTCTTCGAAGCATTTTGCATACTTAAATCATGCTCATATTTGATATTTGGCGAGTTGTTGGCATATTTTTAATCCATTGAATTCATTCGAGTCCTCCCCACTCTGCACTATTTGGGATAGTCGGAGTTAAGGAGGATCTTGTGCATTCACGAGCAGTAGATGACGATTCAAGAGAGAACGAACAAAAGGAATACAAGGTATTCGATCCAATTGGATTTGAATTTTCAAGAGATTGTAGATCGTAGACAATTAGAACCTGGATCAGCCAGGGTCTGCCATCAGTATGAAATGGTGACATGTTATTGCCCGTGTATAATATTTGATCGTTGAGTGCAAATGAAAAAACGAGTTGTGATTTTATTATTAATTACATGTGATTGCTTGATTTATGTAATGCTCCCAATTATCCTATAGCTAGGTCTAGGGGATGTTACAAGGACCTTGAATGCGAACAAACTTAGGCATGACAAAAGGAAAAGCAAATGGCAACGACAAGTTTAGGTGTATGAGACAATAACACATGTTTTAGGTGCATAGAAAAGAAGTGCATTGTAGAGCGATGCACAAGAGATGGTGAGTTCAACAAGAGTGCAAAACAAGGATGCATGAAGGAAAATAAAAGGATGCATAAGGATGGTGAAGGGACATGAACATGGCAATTACAATAGTTATGTAATCGTCAAGGAAAACGAAGTGACACAAAGACACTAATAGTTACATCAATCACACCTATGAGGGATAACAACTATGAGGGATAACGTAATCATATGATAAAGTTGAACAACTAGATAGAACACGAATAAATAGGATGGCAGCAAAGAGGATCATGTTGGTTGGCTAGTCTTGTCCTAGAGTTATAGAGAATCAACCAATTGAGACTGAGTAGAGTGTTAAAGCACATCACCATAAATCTATATATGCATTTGATGTCTTGTTGATGAGAATGAGTAGACTACTCCCCTTACACGTATAATATTATCTTTTTGAGAGTAGGTTGAGAAGCTCTAGGAGGGAAATAAGTGAGAAAATAGATCACAGAAGATGGGAAATAAGTTGTGAAAAGAAGAAATGGTCAGAAGTGGATGGATAGTAATGAACAAAGAGTTACAAGCATTGAGGAAAATATTTGTCGAGTTAGAGAAGAAAAAACAAGTTAGAAAAGTCTAGGAGAGCAACTCAAAATAATAATAATAATAAATTGCAGAGAGCAAGGTAAAAAAATGGAGACGCCATAACACAATGGATAGGATTCTTGAAGAGCAAGAGGGGAATAAATGTAGAAGTTCCATGCTATGATAGAAGCTAGAAGGAAAATATATTGATTGATTGGTTATGCAATATTAAAAGGTATTTTGAATTCAAGAGAATCAAAGACCTCAAACAATGAAACTCATCAATACAAAGTTGAAGGGACACACTCCCATTTGGTGGGATTTTGTGCAACGAGAGTGCATTTGAAAGGGTAGGGAGAAAATTTGAAGTTGGGGAAATATGGTTACAAAGTTAGAGAGAAATTTCTTCTTATGATCTACAAACAAACAAGCATTGTTCAAATAGTTGCATAACCTTCAATGAAAAAATCAAAGTGTATAAGAACACAAGCATTTTACAAAATTTCCATATGCACCAAACATGAAGAAGATGAAGAAGATCAATGCATTAAAAAGGCATGTGAATGGTCTAAAGTTTGTCATTCAAGATGAAATTAGTTTGCATAAGATGCATTTTGTTGAAGAGGCATACCATCCAACACTAAAGGTAGAAGAGAAATTACTACACAAGGACAATAGAAAGAATTTTGGTAGAGGAAGAGGTGGTAGTGGTAGTAAAGGTCACAATTCCAAATAGAAAGTGGAAGATGCATGCATGAGGAAATAGAGAAGACAAGAAAATGGCACACAAGGGATAGGTCAAGGTAGAAGCCTTGGAGGATTCAAAGGTCATGGAAGAGGCTTTGATGGCGATAGGCGTAAGACACAATATTATTCAAGTGAAGATGAAGGGAATAAGTCATTTGAGTGCCCACAAAGAGTCAATGTGCACATAAATGGTTGGAGGACTTAATTAACACAAAAAGAGGGAGAGGGGAAATTAGTACACAAGGAAAATATAAAGAATCTTGGCAGTGAAAGAGGCGGTAGTGGTAGTAGAGGTCACAATTCCAAATAGAAAGTGGAAGACAAATGAAAATGACACACAAGGAAGAGGTCAAGGTAGAAGCCTTGGAGGATTCAAAGGTCATGGAAGAGGCTTTGGTGGTGATAGGTGTAAGATACAATATTATTCAAGTGGAGATGAAGGGCATAAATCATTTGAGTGCCCACAAAGAGTCAATGTGCACATAAATGGATGGAGGACTCAATTAACACAAAGAGAGGCATCTAAGTACAAACCAATAGTTGCGATATGAAAAAAATACATGGAGAAAATTAATAATGCACAGTGAAATGATTACATTAGAGAAACAACAAGAAGCATCAAAATAAGATAATTGGTTGAGAAAGAATATCTTCAAGACAATGAAAATATAAGCATAAGTGTTGTAAAGTCATTATTAATTTTGATAGCATAAAAAATGTGGCCACAATAGATATGGAAGAGAAGTGAATGTTAACAAGATAAAATTACCCACATCCCTCAGAGTATTAGAGTATTTTGGGTTCAATGCAGATATGAGGTAATGGTGACATATTAATGCAAGGTGTCATTTAACATAGGAGAGTATAAAGATGAGATGTTATGCGATGTCAATCACATCGATGTTTGCCATTCGTTGTTGGGAAGATCATAGCAATATGATAGGTGTATGATGCATGATGGGAAGAACAACATCAACACGATCATGAAATAGGAAGAACAATTCAAGTCACTACCAATGAATGATGAAGAACCTTAAGAAGTATTATTGTTGTATGCAAAGAAGTTTATAATATAGTTCATATAATGTAAGGTATAGTTAGTTTCTTTAAAAAAAATGTTAACAAATGCTATGAAAGCTTGGTGTCATCATAATTGTTGGGAAAAGTATGACCTTGTATTTTGGAAACCATAACTTTTACAAGAATATTCAATTATTATATTGCTATTATTTTCATTGGAAATTAGAAATTTATATATTCTAGAGATATATATTTGTCATATTTGGAAGCATAATATATATTGATACAATAATTGTAAATAACCTTTCCAAATGGTCCCTAGAATGGTATTGAATATGATATCTTCTCTACAATGATTGATACCACTCATTTAGTACAATAGAATCAAGTGTGACTTAAAGCGTGAACATGTGCATGCACGTGTGTGTGTGTGTGTGTGTGTGTGAGAGAGAGAGAGAGAGAGAGAGAGAGAGAGAGAGAGTATGACACAGAACGAAATACACAAATACAAATAATAAAATAATAGATACAAGAGACTCGATTTTGACATTCTAAAATCATTTTATTTATTTTTGTATAATGGATATAGTAAACTTTTACAAGAAAGATGAGATTGTGGTGGAAACATTTAGTGAAATTAAATGTTGGAAGATTTTTTACAATGTTAAGCTATGGAATCAACACATTCAAAATGAAGTGAAAGAGTGGTTGGTGGTCAAATTAGATTGAAATAGGTGTGGTGCCTGGGGTGTGTTGTCGTCCTTATACACACTTGCAAACATGAGATAAGTCTTACTCACTTAGTGTGTCCTTGGAGGCACAATGTCTAGGTTCAAAGCCCACGCTGTCACTTTGACTTGAACCTCTTCCGTCTAGGCTTACTCCTAGGGAAGCCAAGGGGGGTAGACCCTAGTTTCTAGATGAGATTAACGTTAAGTTCTAGGAGTTGGTTTTAATTAGTTTAAAGGTTGGGGGGGGAATCTAGCCTATGATGTAATGACATCAATGCAAGATGCAATGATTCAATATAATAATCAAACCTTTCCCTAGGACAACTAAGACTAGTGCCTATGATTGGGCAATGAGGTCAACTAGATTCAAAGGAGGTTGATTACACAAGATTTACAATGATTACAAAGATTACAATTAGATACAAACTAGATACAAGATGAGTAAATGATGCAATTATGAACAAGATACAATAACTACAACAATGAATATTCTAAAACCACCACAAGATTATACCCAACAATAGATACAATGAATACAAAGAGATTAACTAACCATGTGCTTGTATGTGCAGGAATTAAAGAGATTCAAAACAAGAAGACCATAAACACATCAAGCCAAGCATGCTCACAATAGCACTTACTCTATTGGACTGCTTATCAATGGCATTAAAGATACAATTCACTCAAGACCCAATCAAGAGAGTGCCTCCAAGTGGATGTGCAACTTCTTGAGGGATCACACCATAAAATGAACACCAATTAAATGAAAGATGCTTTAAAGAGAAAGTGTTCCAAAACACAAATATGATCACTTAGATGATTAATCCACAAAGCATAAGTTAAACTTGCTTGTAAATGTAAATGTGAAAGAGTGCTTGCAAGTGTTAATTAAATGCCAACCATCAAAGATATACCAATAATGATGCCCAATGTTGTAGTGGATTAAGGAGTTGATTAAAGACTATTAAGTGATGAGTGACTCCTAGCTAAGTGTCAACCCAAAACTCTCCTCCCCCAACTACCAAGTGGTTGTTGGATGTTCAAGAGGTGAGGCAACAAGGCCTACCCTAGCTTCACAGGTCAACCCTAAGATCCGAGTACTCCCGGAAATGACGTCGTGCACCGTGAGACCATCCTCGGCCTAGCACCTTCCATTGTCTTCCTCAAACTGTATTTTAAATGGTGAAGATGGTGAGTTATGGTGTCCTATTAAGTCTAAAATGTTATTAGGCCTATGGATTAAGTGTTTTTAGGTGATCAGGTGTGTTTAGATAAGTTTTACTTGTCCAAAAAGTGTCAAAATAGGCCAAAACCGAAACTTCAAAACAACATAAAAATGTGTTCTAGATCACTAGATTATTGCATGTAAACCACATATAGAACTTGAAGGAAATGTTGAAAATAAAGATTGTTTTTACACCATTAACATGCCCATGTGTGTTTGCAAATTAAAAGATAAATGCTTAAAGGAC
>ML787663.1:777235-799878 GCA_009831015.1 Picea engelmannii | reverse complement strand
AGGGGTAATGTGTCCATATCCCAATCCATACATAACATGCTCCATTTTTCCCACTTCTGTGATCTCTTCTTTGGGGTTGGTTGTCATATGTTACCCATAAAGGTTCATGCTTCATAATCTCGTGAGAAGAAGGAGCTAGAATGCTCGAGGTTGATGTAGCTTTATAAGAAAAAATGATAAACTCAAAATGAAAAGAAAAACAAAGAAGAAAGAAAAGAAAAATCAAGAACCAAGAAAGAATAAAAAAGCATGAGCTTTGCCCCCTCACTAAGAGGCCATCACCCTAAGTCCTATGCAATGAATGCATACCTAACAAAAAGGACTTAGAAAACAAAAATCAAAAGCCCCAAAAAGGTTGAATAAATAAAGAAAATGGAAGATAGGGGTTTGGAAAGACATAGTGCTGAGGAAAGGGAAACCCATTGCCTAAAATCTCCTTCATAAAAAGGCGCTCGTGAGGATGACTATCATACATAACCTTTCATGACTATGCCACCACCCATAATTAAACCCCAAACCATACCATATGCCATTACACATACTTCTTGATGGGTTTCTTGGGAAATACTCTTTTTCCTAGGTACTGGCGCACCTAATAGGAGTTAATGGTGATCCCCCATACTTAAATTGGAAAATTGTATAAGTTTATGAGCTAGTGTGAAGCTTGAAGAGGATACTTAATGTTATCTATTTAGTGGCTTTTATATTGACATGAATCACTTTCTATGTTGCATTTGACTTGTGTACATGCCCCCAGGTTTGATAGATACATTGGACCACATGAGCCCCTCCTTGGAAGATGTACTTCACATGGCTACCCACTTGATTGAGACTTGGTCCTTTAGAGGATGTTGAGGGGCTACTTGCAAATTTTGATGGAGGTCATCCCACAACTTGAGAGAGGTCATTCCACATTTTGGAGGGAGTTGATCCTTATGATGGCATGGCTCCCTTGTTGAGATGCCCTAGCACCCATTGGATATTATTTGACACTTTGATGATGGGATGTTGCACCTTTACATGATGATTTGGCACCTTTTAATGAGACATCACACCTTTTGGAGAATGATATGACACTTGATGATGAAACGTTGCAACCCTTAGAGGCAACATTTCACTTTTAGAGCCCCTACACTTGATTTGTGAGTGAGCCATCCACTTATTGAGGTTACATGTGCCACATGTGTGAGATGGAGCATGCATTTATGAGGGATGTCTTGTCTCATGAGCACATTTACTTCATTTTTGAGGCATTGTTGGGAGTCTTAGTGACCTATCCACTCTTGTATCATGGATATTTTATGTTTTGTTTCCTTATCTCTAGGGTTTGTGAGAGATAACGACATTATTTTATGTTTTTAGGGCTTTTGATGGATGAGAAGGGTGTTTGGCTCACATAAATAAGGGAAGTACTTCTCACTTGTAAATCATTTCTACTTGTGGAGAGCATTACTTGTCTACTATGACTTCTATATTTTTTCTATAGATAGATAACTAGAGCACCTTCTTGAGGATGATGTTTTGTGGATGACTTTGCAACTTCTATGGATTTTCATGTCTAGGGTTTATGGATGAAAATGATTTCTTGAGTAATTGGTCTCTCTAAAACTTGTTGGATTTTGTTTATGAATGATTATTAAGTGTAATTGTACTTCTCTAGTGGTGGTGGTGCATTCTCTTCATATTGTTCTTGGACAAATCCCTTCATTTAAACCCCTGGAAGATTACTAGTGGAATATCTTCCCTTGAATTGTCTTGAAGTTTGTAAGGTATTAGATGGATTTTCTAGGGTTTGTAGTGGACAACCCTAGATATCACCCTAGATCTACTTACATCCTCTTAAGGAAGGTCTTACTTGACTCCATATTCCCAAAAATATTAGTAAGCACTAGTCTTCTCCCATCTAGTCAATCTAAAATTCAAAACTTCATTTTTTATCAATGTTTTGGGGTAAATTTAGGGTTTTGTTTAGCTTACATTTAATTTTCAGCCATCGAAAACCCTAGACGTCTAGGATTTTCATGCATAATTTTTACTTAAAATTCTAGGGTTTTTTTGCACATTCTTGACCTAAAATCCTAGGGTTTTCTTGCATGTTTGACCTAAAATCATTTTATTGCATAAAATTTTCCTTGCTGATTTATATTGTTGCATAATTAGGGCTAGACATCTTGTTTTAGTTGGCTGTTGTATGCCTTGTAATTTTCAGATTTTAAAAGTTAATCATACCCTAGATTTACTCATTATTTTAGCCTTAATTTCTACTGGTTTATAATTCGTTTTGAGGGCTAAATTGTATTGTTGTTGTAACTTGTTTACTGCTGTAATTTCCTATCATTTATACAAGTTTACAACAGCCATTGGTAATTTTCAGATTTGAATGGTTTGGGGATTGTTTTGCATGAGATTGTTACTTGATAAACCCCTAAATCAATCTTAGAAAACTTTTAACCAAATCTGGAATTTATTTTGAATAAACTACCTTTTCCTCAACTTGCTTGATATTTCTTTTGGTGGTATTTTGGGTAGACACTTAGAAGGCCTTAGACTTGATTGTGTCTTGCCCTAGAGTCTTAAGTCCTACCAGGGAAGCCTCTCTTGTGTTGGATACATCCTTCACTAAAAAGAGGGAAGTTGTTGCTAAAGTGACAGTGGTGACATCTTCTGATGTTTCACTAGTCTTGGCACCTTGTGAAGACTTTGCACTAAGGTGCTAGATTATGTGGTAACACCCCTCATATTGTACGAGGCCTTATACTAGTTTGAAGACCTTGCCCAAGTAGGTTGCATTGGAGTATATTGTCATTATGTTGCTATTCAAATGCATGTACCTCATGGATCTATCATCTATTTCGCATTTTCATCACACATCACAAGAGCATATAGTTTGATTTTGATTGAGTGCTTGGATTGACTAGGGGCATATCATTGGTGCACACTTTCATAGACGCTTCTCTTATGATAGTTTTTTTGTTGACCACTTTGTGGGTGTTGAGGCATTCTAATGGGAGTTGTCTACTTGTACATTTGTCTAGCTCTTATGTTGACCCCTAGAGCACCTAGCTTGGAGATTGCGTCCTCATTTGTTTCTAGGTGGAGCACCTTGGTTAGAGGAGGTTTATTACCCTCATTTGTGGATTCTTCACATGCTTTATGGCTCACCTTGTGGAGTGCTCATTTGCACATATTTCTAGATGGCTTATCCTTCCAACGACTATGTGTGTGGATTTTTAATGTGATCTTTGACTTGATTGAGGAGCACCTTAGTGTAAGGGGGTATTTTCAGCATTTGGATGGCATGTTTGAGGTGGTTGACTCCTCATTTGATCGAGCTCTCCGTTGATCCTAGTTCCTTAGCACACATATTGAGGCATGACCATTTTTCATGCACATTTCTCTAGAGTGCATGCCTTCTTTTGTGGATCTAGGGTTTGTTCTATATCCCATGCACATAGATAAATGTTTTGGCAAATTAAATGAGGTTTTCTTCACCATTGGTCTATCTTGCAGGGTGAGTTAGTTGTCTCCTTGGAGAAAATGCCCTAGCCATTTTGGCTATTTTGGGCAGGTGGTTAGCACTTCATATTCTATTCTTTGTTTTAGTGGAGCACTCCCTTGTTTGAGGCATTTCTGCACACATGTTAAGGTCATATTGAAGGGCACACCTTGGGAGGAGGATCTGCGTGGCACCTTTGATGAATTTGCATGGTCAAAATACCCTAGATTTAAGATACTGGGATTCAGATCCGCCAGTTTTTTGAAAAGACGGGATCTGAATAAGGCAAGGAAACCGCAAGTACAAACAAAATAAATATATTTTTATAATTTTTAAAAATAAAATTTACATAAAAATAAAAAATATATACAATTTTTTAAATAGATAACTTATATAATATTTATAAAAACAATTATTATATTAATAATCTTATAATTAATGTATCATTTACAAGTATTTAATATTAAGTATTTTATACATAAATTATTCGTTATTACATTACATTACTTAAGTCACTTTATAAACCATGTCACTTTTACGATTCCTTAGTATAAACTCTACTTTTAACATGTAAGTGGTTTATAAAGTTTACATTTAATTCGACTATATAAAGCATTGTTATTAAAATCGTTCTAGACCATTCAGAACCAGTCGATCTGACCAATTTTGGGGCAAAATTGGTCGGACTGGCAACACCGAACCGTTTTTGGCTGGTTTGGTACCGAACTGATTGGCTCTATACAAAATTGACCGGTTTCGTACGATGCATCTAGGACCAACAAATTTCAAACTTTTTTTAAAATATTTGAATTGTTTAATAGAGGGGGGCCTATTACCTAACCCTTGGGCCTACTCAAACCTAGTAATTAATGACAATATTAAATTCTTAAAGGAAAAGTGACATTCTCCTTTATGAAAGATAAAGGAGAATGTTACTTTTACTTAAAATTTTAACATTACCATTAATTGTTTCAGGATGTTTGAGAGTGGTTCCAACCTCATTGGACTTCATATGGAGAAAGTAGAATTTTAGGCCCCATTCGAAATTCAGCATATTTAATGGTTTTCAGGATTTCAAGATTGGCAGTATTGCAACATTTCCACTGGATTCTATCATGTATGAGGATATGGAACTGGCATTTAATCAAGAGCATCAAGCTCTTATGTACCTTGATGTTGGTGGCCTCGATTGCTGAACTCTTTTGTCACGACACTAGTAAAAATGTACCCTTCACTCAAGCAAAATCACTTATTAGGCATGTTAAGCCTTTTCTATCTCATTTTAATGCTTAGAGGGTGACACTAATGATGAGGATCCTTATATAGGTAATGATTTTGATGATATGTAGTTATTTGTATTAGCATGATTTTTTCTGGACTGTACAGGGCATTTAGAGCCTCTTTATTGATGTATTTTGGTTCAGAGATGGATTGCACTCGATGCTATTTTGGTTATATGCACTCTTGCTATATAAATGAGAAATTTTTCATATTTGTGTATAAATGAGTTGGATTCATATGGATGCACATGAATATATATGTTTTTTTCAAAATTTGAATATTTTGTGTAGTTTTTGGTCGATCATTTTTGTTTCGTTTTTTTTTCTAGTTTTTTTCCGGTCTAGTCCGGTTCACATTTTTGGGGTCGATCAATTCGATCATTGGACCATTTTTTATAACATTGATATAAAGTTTACATAAATAGGAAAATGGTAGATAGATGCAACTACATTGTGGAACAATGATGAATATAACATTGGGATACATGGCTCTTATATATCGCTAGAGAAGTTATTAACTTATTAATGCTAAACGACCTTTTGTGTTGTTGTCATGTCATAAATATGATATGGATTAGTGTTATCAGAACCATTTTGAACCGTTTGAATTGGTCGGTCTAACCGGTTTTGGGGCAAAACCGGTTGGGTCGGCACCCCTGAGCTGTTTTGGGCCGGTTCGTTACCAATCCAGCCAGTTCTGTACAACGCACCTAGTATTCGCAGATTTCAAATTTAAAAAAAAATGGAATTTTTTAATAGAGGGGGGCCTACTAACTAACCCTAGGGCCTATTACCTAACCCTAGGGCCTACTCAAACCTAGTAATAAAAAGTGACATTCTCCTTTATCTTTCATTTTCATCCTTTTACTTAAATTTTTAACATTAGCATTAATTGTTTCGAGATGTTTGAGAGTGGTTCAACCTCAATGGACTTCATATGGAGAAAGTAGAATTTTAGGTCCCATTCAAAATTCAACAGACATAACGGTTTTCAGGATTTCAAGATTGGAAGCATTACAACATTTCCACGGTATTCTATCATGTATGAGGGTATGGAACTTGCATTTAATCAAGATCACCAATCCCTCTATGTACCTTGATGTTGGTGGCATTGATTATTAAACTCTTCTGTCATGACCCTAGTAAAAATGTACCCTTCACTCAAGTAAAATCACTTATTAGGCATGTTAAGATTTTTCTATGAGGATTGGTATGTTGGTTGTATGTTAGACAACATACAACCAACATACCAATACATCTGCATATATGAGGATCACTGAAAGTGAGACAATCATAGAGAGAACACAAGTATACTCTCGGAAACCCTCTTGGGGTATAAAACCCAGCCAAAACTTCTCTTTAGATTCGTCAACAAAGTACAATACCAGTACAAGAATTTAGAGTAACTAGCTAGGACTTAGAGGGCTGAAACAATACCTCTGTTTCAACACTTACAAACTTCACAAATAGCTGAACTAACACTTACAGTAACATCTTGACAAAATCACCAAAAGATAACTAACTTTCCTTCCTTTTGTAGAAGACTTATGGCAGCTTTAACACAGTATTTGTAGCAGCCTTATATCAGCAAGGAACAACAAAAGACTTCAGCAAGAATAGAGTGCTTGTATCAGCAGTATACTTCAACAACTAGTTGCCATATACCAGCAAAAGACTCCAACAACTAGCAACCATATACCAGCAATGGATTCCGGTAGATATCAGTCATATACCAACAAAATACTTCAGCAAATAGATGGCTTGCCTCAGCAGAAGACTCCAGCAAAAACAAGGTATACAAATGTTAAGTGAATGCCCCTTTTTATACGTTGATTTTGCTTCCCTAAGCAGCCCCCTATGAATGTATGACAGTTGTATAACAGTTGTCATACCTACCCTCCTTTGGCTGCCAAGAGTCACCTCCTAATGTTCCCAAGAGCCACCTTCTAAACTCCCAAGAGTCACCTCCTAATGCTCCCAAAGGTCAGTTCCTTTGTCTCTTCTAGAGGCTTCCCTAAACTGTTGTCTTAGGATTGTACCACAGTTGTCATACCACCAACCTAGGCAGCCCCCACTAAGAAGCCCCCTTAAGCTGGCCACTCCAACCACCCTAAGAAACCCTCTTAAGCAGCCTCCCTAAGCTGGCTACTACAACCGCCCTGAGCAGCCCTCTTAAGCAGCCTCCCTAAGTTGGCCACTACAACCGCCCTAGGCAACCCTCTTAGAAGTGCTATGAGGTTGACACATGGAATTTGCTTGTCTTTGCATAAGGTTGACACTTGTCATGTGTTTGATGCTTGACATAAAGTTAACACTATATCAAAACTTTATTTACATGGTTAGTTACAATAGGGAAAATAGCTTCCAAAGCTATATAATTCAACACTCCCTCTTAGAAAGGAAGGTATTTTCCTAGTACCAACTGTTACATCCATTTGTCTTTACTTGGCTATTGACTTGTTGATCCATGTAGAATCTGTTCA
Organism: Picea engelmannii; assembly: GCA_009831015.1. Classification (NCBI taxonomy): domain Eukaryota; kingdom Viridiplantae; phylum Streptophyta; class Pinopsida; order Pinales; family Pinaceae; genus Picea; species Picea engelmannii. Next base: position 792,619 of record ML787663.1, on the reverse strand, counting down.
TCAAAAGAAGTTTTGTATCCATAGCTAGCATTGGGATCAGTAGCATCTCTAGTGAGCACACTGATGTCATTATAGGATGTTTATTCCCTCAGTTCACCAAGAACTGTCCTACTAGCCATATGCTAGAGGAAGCTATAGAGTTCACCAAGAACTGTCTTACTCAGTGCCAGTCCTTTTTCATACTGGATGAGTAATCTTAGAGCCAGTCCTTTTTCATACTGGATAAGAATAAAATAGAATAGCCCACATCCTACCTGTAAATGACTTGCCTTGCTACTGTCACCAGAATCCCATATGCAGCTCCTTACTCCCTCTTACGAGGGACTAGTCCAAATTTGTCTCTGAAGTACTCAAACTTCACCTTTGACAGAGGTTTGGTTAGCACATCTGCAACCTGCTCATTGGTAGCCACATAATGAAGCTTCACTACTCCCTTTTCTACCACATCATGGATAAAATGATACTTGATTCCAATATGCTTTGATTTTTCATGAAACACAGGGTTCACTGACAACTTTATGCAACTCTGGTTGTCACACCAAATGCAGGTTGTCTCCAGTTCAAGACCAAATAACCCAGAAAACAGTTCTCGGAGCCACACTACTACTACACATGCTACCAAATACTCAGCTTCAGCCGTACTGAGCGCCACACATGACTGCTTCCTGCATCCGCCAAAGCCTCCTGTTCCTTACTGTAGTACCCAGCTCCCTCTGGAACTGACCGTCCGACTCCCTCTTGAGCACTGAATATCAACTAGATATTCAACTTGTTGACTTCCTCACTTGTCCCCCATAACAAGTCTCGTCATCCTCTTCTTGTAGGTCTTACCTACAAGTCAACTTCAATCCAATAGTCAACAACATTCCATAATCATGAAATTAATCAAAGCATAAGGTAATAACAATTTCTTAAGTACGATGACATAGTACTCATAGTCATGCAACCACACATAAGGTTTTATTATCTTTGGCCACACTTCTGCTGAACACTCATCCACATACCTATACATGTGGCAACTATCTAGATCCCTTCCATCTCTACCAGAACATACTATAAGGAGCATGCTACTCCAAGCATGTCAGCAAAGAGGTTTCATCCTAGACAAGGTCCATCATGAGATGTTGTGCAGTGTTATAGGCTACATACTTATAACATCACATGCCAAACATGAGCATACTTCTTAAAAGAAAACTGAGTCACATCATTAACAAAACATATGACAATGAATCAATCATAGTAAGGGATATATATTCCTCCCTCTTAATCTCGGCTATCTGGTATGATCCTGTCCTTGAGATGTACTGCTCCTAGAGACTTCCTGTCTCTGAGCATCACAGCATGCACTATTACGTCGAAAGGTCTTCATGTCTACTTCAGTGTATGGGCCAACTGGCTCCCTTTCAGCCTTGACTCCTTTTGATTCTTTATGATCCTCTGACTCTGGTCTAGTGCCATAATTCTTCATGATACACTTGGTGCTCATACCAAGTTTAATATGAAAAATTGAGTCAGACTTCAATTAGGTTATACTTCCCATCAAGTGAACTTACTATCCACTTAACTAGGTCTTCTCTTCTAAATATTTTCACAGAAACTATAGGACACTGTGAGACATGCTACAAATAACACTATTGAGCTCCCATGCCATGGACAACGACTCAATTTACAACAAGTAGCTAGTTGACCTCCTTTACTAGGGAAGTGACTGAACAATAAGAAACTTGTTGGGTTCCCCAAACCAAGGAAAAATAACCCAACCTACAATGAGAAACCTGTTGTATTCCCAAACTGGGAAAATAACCCAACTATACTTAAGAAAAATCTTTGGGTTCCCGTTCAAGGGAAAATGACCCATTTTACAATACATACATGACTTGCTGAGATCACAACTTCCTTAAACGTAAGACTAAAATAAATTTGACAATTTGTGCAAACTAGGAGGATTCCTGTACTAGGGATAGTGATGCTCCTTGCAGAACTAGGTGCACATACATTTACAATTGCTGGTGTTGACCGCCTCTTCAACTAGGGGGTCAAATCCATGTACCATGAAGATATGCATCAACAGATGCAAACATGTTGAAGACTTTTTGGTTCTACAGGGCAGTTTTTTCTCCAGCACACAGTTTTGTAAGCAGGATTACCGCACCCCTGTGTGGGTTAATATTGTAATAGGTCTACATGGATCATGTTAGGTCAGTTGCCTTAGGGTTTCTTCATTAGGAGAATTCCTTTCACTGAGTGTTTTTTATCCTCAGGAGGTTAATGTGGCATAACCATCCGGGTTAATATCCCTTGAGTTTTTCACACCCACCCAATAAATCCTCCAAAGTGGTGAAAGGCATTCTAATGAAGTCATTCCTAGGTAGCTAGTGTTTAGGAATGTTGTAAATGACCATGTAAGACAGCACGCAAAATTTAGCGGAATTCCGTCAAGTATATCCAGGTTTCTTTTAAGGTTCGAAATTAATTAATTAATTAATTCTGGCTATTTAATGTAAAACTTAGGTCTCAGGATTTTTTATAGGGATATTTGTACTCAAAATAAAGCTAATGAGACCCCCTACACCCGTGGACCAAGTTTCAACTTAGTCGGACAAGTTTTTCTAGGTTGTTTGTCCACTTTAGGAGTTTTTCGAAAAACGATGATTTTAATTGCCAAACCCAAGACATGGGCAAATGTCATTTTTGTAATAATGGACCAAATCAAGTGAATTAAGTGGAATTAATGATGAGAGGGACCCCACCTAATCCTTCACCTACCCTTTTAAAACCCATCTTTTGATTTTTACTTACCTTTTAGTTTAATCCCCATTTGGGTGATACGCCCCCTCTTAAAAATGTATGACCCTCATTTATGAGAGTTAAAACTCACTTAAATTAAAGTGGGGTCCCTTCTCCCAACGCCCTTCCTCCTTACACATCACACTTGGGAGTGTGGCTACCAAACTCCTCCCACACTCACCTCACGCATGCCCCTTAGCTCACGCATTCCATTATGGATATGCGCCCCCACTTCCACGTAGCATTTAGTTTCTCCCTTAATTAAATCGTGGGTCCCTTCTCCATTACATACGACTCCCCTCCACCTCACACTTATAGTGTGGATTCCACACTCCAAACACATGCCAACCAATTCACTCTCACGCATCCCTCCATGCCTTCACCATCCTCACGCACTAACTCATGTAAACTTGAAAATCTCCACGTTAAGATGGAAACTCTCACTTAATTAAATGCATGGGCCTCTCCTCCACCAATCGTATGCCAATAAGGAATGTGTCCAACACATCCTCTCACACGCCTCTCCCATACCTCACGTCTTTCCTCCCTTGACTCACGCTTTCCCTCTTACAAAATTGGATAAAGCTTTGAGGGGATGGAAACATCACGTTGAAAGCAAGTAACTCTTCCTCTAAGGCATGCGTGGACTCCCTCACTTGCCTAATTCGCCCCCTCCTTTCCTTGCTTTCTCCTCATCCCTTCACCTTCTTGCCATTTCCCCTCACCCTAAAAGCTTAGTCTCTCATTGGCTCGTTTTTGTCCTTGAGTTGTTTTGTCCCTTGGATGTTTGACACTTGTCAAAGATCCAAGAGGAGTCTCTTGGTCTCCCAAGGCTATATAAGAAACCTCTCACTCCCTCATTCTTTACCTTTCATGATTGCACTATTATGCTACTATTTTCTCACCATCCCAATCTCTCTCTCTCTCTCATTATTATTGTCACGTTTCTTCATTGGTGTTGCTCTTGAAGAACTTGTAGCAATTAGTTGCTACAACTTCTTCCATTTGGATAATAAAAGGGAATGCTTTGGAGGATTCAAGGATCTCGAGATTTGTCTAGGCTTTTTACATGCATATGAGGTGAAATCATTTGGTTTTAAATATTTATGTGATTATAGGTAGACTGTTGGGTAAATTAGTTTGCTTAACTAAGCATAGTGATTGTATAATTGCTAGCTTATTTGATTTGCATTTACTAATGATTGAAATTAGTTTTGATTATTAATACATGCAATCATTATCTATTTTTTGCCTCACATTTTGTTTAAGCTTTGCAGGACACTTCAAGGAGAGGATATTGGGATAGAACCAAGCACGGATTCACCCTTACTTCTCACTTACACTCCAAATTATTTCCGATATTATTCACCTTCTTCATTCTTGATTTTAGCAGCTCATATGTTTAGATAGGTCACCTAAAATTATATAATTTTCTGGTTTTGTATGCAAGGAATTTCTGTCCAAAAAACAAAAATTCCATAACTTTCTTGTGTGTGTTGCAACTCAAATCAGCAAGCAATAGCTTGCTGATTTTTGCAGATTATCGCCAGGACAAGAGGGCATGCTACCCAAATTACATGCACAACACACCCTCCAACTACTCCTTTCACCGTGGTAACATTTTCTTCTTCCCGATCCACTCTAAATCATTGTAAAAGCAAGCCCAAGGAGTTGTACCCAAGTGGCTTGCAGTTCCTTTATTTTTTGAGTCTTTACTTTGCATGCTTTAGTTAGATTTCCTTTCTTTTTTTCAAGTCATAACTTAGCTAGTTTAATCGTTGATATCTACATGCATGCTTAAAGGAAATTTATCTAGAGTAGATCCAACATAAATAAATAGCTTAGAGCCCATGGAGGCATTGTGGTTTTCCTTTTCTACTTCTCATTCAGTAATCTTTGCATGCAATCTCTAATTGTTAAATCTTAATCCAACACACATGCATCAAATAATTGATTAATTAATCTTTCATTTCAGTCATTTACTTCACATGCAGTAACCTCTCTTAGATCTATATTTTAATACATGCATGCAAGTATTGGTATCTCCAAGTGATAATTAACCATATTTAATTTCTGCAAGTTATATGTTTTGCTTTATGTTTCATATGCAATCTAATCTTTTCTAAGCAATTCAACATGCAATCTAGTGTTTCACAATCGACACCTTCAGTTCTTGATACTCACACACAATAAATCAACATTTAAGAACTTATTTTGCAAATCCATTGTTTAAAGGCATCAGCCTTCTTATCTTTTAGTTTCAACAATTTTGCATTATTGGGCAAGCTACAAGCATTCAGACACTTCGCAACACTTAGCTCGTAGGTGTAAAATACATTAATTAGACTTAATAGGACACCATAACTCACCATCTTCGCCATTTAAAACGAGGTCGAAGGAAGGCAACGGAAGGTGCTAGGCCAGGGATGGTCTCATGGCGCGCAGCGTCCTTTCCGAGAGTACTCTGATCTTAGGGCTGACCTGTGAAGCTATGGTAGGCCTCGTTGCCTCACTTCTTGAGCATCCAGCGGTCACTTGGTAACTGGGGGAGGAGGGTTTTTGGGTTGACACTTAGATAGGGATAAAATTTACATCACACTTAACCACATAGTTTAATTCTACATCTACAACACCTGCAATTTACATTTTACACTTGCAAGCATTGATCTCATTGTCTCTCAATTTACATGCAAGTTATCTTTTGTGTTGTAGAATAATTGCTTAAGTGGTTACATCTTTCATTTGGAATATTTGGCTTTCCACGTTTTTCATCTATCCTTAAATTCTTGTACTTGTGGTGTGATCCTTCAAGAAGTGTGCATCCATCCGGAGGCATTCTCTTGAGTGGGTCTTGAGTGCTTTGTGTCTTATTGCCATTGATAAGCAGTCCAATAGAACTCTATCTGTTGTGAGCATGCTTGGCTTCATGTGTTGATGTCTTGAGTGCTTTGCATCTTATTGCCATTGATAAGCAGTCCAATAGAACTCTATCTGTTGTGAGCACATGCGAGTAAACGTGTTAGTATATTGTATATCTTGTATTTAGCTTATTCTTAATCTGTACATCTTAAGCATTCTTTTGTATATCTTGTATCTAGGCTAAGGTAGCTTTGTATCTGATATATTCTTTGTATCTAGTTGTATCTATCTTGTTATAATTTGTAATCTTTGTAACTTGTAATTATCTTGTAATGAACATCCCCTTAACTTAGTTGACCCCCTTACCCAATCTCAAGCACTAGTCTTAGTTTCCCTAGGAAAAGGTCTGATTTTCATACTTAAATAATTGCATCTTGCACTTGTTGATTGACATCATAGGCTAGATTCCCCTTAACCTTTTAACTAATTAAAACCAACTCCTAGAACACTTAATCGTAAATCTCATCTAGTAACTAGGGTCTACCCCCCTTGGCTTCCCTAGGAGTTAGCCTAGACGAAAGAGGTTCAAGTCAAAGTGACAGCGTGGGCTTTGAACCTAGGCATTGTGCCTTCGAGGACACACTAAGTGAGCAGGACTTAGCTCACATTTGCAAGTGTGTATAAGGATGACAACAGCTGGGATCACAGCTTCCAAAACTACAAGATGTGACATATACAACTCTTCTTGTTGTTGAGAGTATGAACAATAGAACATATAAATGCGAGACAAGATTTGCATCATACTTGGTGCCAACATAAGATTACCACACATGGTCCTGCAACTTATCACTTCTTTGTTTTACATAAGCTTCATGTTGAAGGTGTCAAGTTCTTGCTGCTATCAACTTCAATTTCGAGAAATTTAGTGCAAAAAGAATCTTTGACTGAGGTTGGAACATTGCAAAAGATGTTAGCATATACTATTGTAACAAATCTTTAATCAAGACAAAATCTTCTTCCTTTGACTAGGGTTTCTGATTCTTCTACTTAAATGTTGGTAGTGATTCGATCCTGATCAGATTTTCACAGTTGTAGATAGATACTTGATTTGTAGATTTGAAGTCTTCATATGCCATCAGATGTAACAATGTTGACACAGATTTTATGCATTGTGGATTCCGACGAAGTGACCATACTTCATGTATCTGCTTGTTAACACTCTTGAGAACGCACCAAGAGTGTTCCTATCGTCCAGGTTTATTTAAATAATCTTGCTGAGGTACAAAGGTCATTGCTAATGGACATGTCCAGGTCTTCAAAAGATTTTGCATTTCGAGATTGTAGACACACAATCTCAGAATTTGAATTTATGTTATTTGATTTTCTCCCTTAACTGGGACTTTTATTTTAGAACATTTGTTGTAGATATCCTTCATAATTGTATCTGAACAAATTTTGGATAAACCCATAATTCTTGAACAGATTCCTCTTATGAAAGAGTCCCATGACTTCGAAAGTCCATTCAGAGTAGTCATTACTAACTCATTTTCTTCAACTGAGTCATCGATAGCTATAATTTGTTCATTAATCTGAGAAATTCTTGTAAAGAAGGCATGAATAGATTCAGACTTCTACATCTTTACATTTTTGAGTTGAGTACTCAAAGCCATCTTCCTATTTATGTTCCTTCCTTCATATAGACGAGACAGAGCATCAAACATCTCTTTGGGAGTCTTCAAGGATGATACATGAGGAATAAGATGGTCTTTTATAGAATCTACAATTATTCTCTTTGCCCTTATCGGATTCTTCCTGTACTTTACCTTTAGCTTCTTCCTCAAGTTTTGCAGCCTCTTCCATAACATAATCTAATAAGTTATTTTCTTCCAGAACAAGGGATATTTTGTACTTCCATGCTCTGAAGTTATCAGGTCCCTCAAGTTTCTCATCAAGCCTAGTGCTTGACATCATCTTGTCCTTGTTTTTGATTTCCTTCAAAAACTGAAATACTATAGTCTCCTTCACAAATCTAATAACTCTATGCAGAAATGGCTTCTTTCAGGGAAGCTCTGATACCATGTTTAAAAACCGATGCATGTAGGTAAATTAAAAAAATTTACATCATACAACCAACATACCAATACATCTTCATATATAAGGATCACTGAAAGTGAGACATTCATAGAGAGAACACAAGTATACCCTAGGAAACCCTCTTGGGGTAGAAAACCCAACCAAAACTTCTCTTTATATTCTTCAACAAAGTACAATACCAGTACAAGACTTTAAAGTAACTAGCTAGGACTTAGAGGGCTGAAACAATACCTCTGCTTCAGCGCTTACAAACTTCACAAATAGCTGAACTAGCACTTACAGTAACAGCTTAACAAAATCACCAAAAGATAATTGACTTTCCTTCTTGTTGTAGCAGACTTATGGTAGATTTAACACAACAAAAGACTTCGGCAAAAATAGAGTTCTTGTATCAATAGTATACTTCAACAACTAGCTGCCATATACCAACAAAAGACTCCAACAACTAGCAGCCATATACCAACAATGGAAATCCATTCAATGCCATGTTCACTAACTCTACATCTTCAAGCTTCTCCCCAACTACTACAAGTTGATCACGAATTTGTGTGACCTTCATAAGGTAATTGGTGACTGTGTCTGATCTGGTCATCAGTATGGATCTAAGTTTGTTCCGCAATACCATCTTCATGTTTATGTTTGGACTCTGGTAGAGACTTACCAAGGCATCGAACATCTCCTTCATTGTCTTCTTCTCAGATACATGAGGGATCAAATGACCCTTTATGGCATCCAGGATCATATGCTTGGCCTTCACTTCCCTCTTTTTGTGAGCTACCAACTGCCGCAAATCTGTAGGCGGAGTCACAATGCTCTTGACAATGTCCCAGAGATCATTCTCTTCTAGTAAAGAGTGTAAGCCTCACCTTCCATGATAAGAAATTCAAGGCACCATCCAATCTATCCTCAAACCTGAGGCTAGTTGATGCCATCTTTGAGATCTATTGCACAAACTCCCAAATCTGAAAATTAGTTTTAAGACCCTCTCATTGTTGGTCCTTCTTCCTTGCAGTTGATTTACTGTTGTAAATCATAGAGAATCTCAATCAGAGAAGCAACCTCTGATACCATGTGAAAATTCCCAATCCATAGGTGACTAAAGTCTGTATGATCTCAATCAAACAAATAGATTGCTGAAATTAATTATTGCAGAAATAAATGTCAGACCATAGCATTAATCACACAATAGTTGGAAATCAAATAGCAAAAGCATACAAATTAATTTCACACATACACCGGTAATTTTTTTTTTCCGAGGCAATATCTCACGGGAAACCCTCGATTACTTCTCCACTTCGTGGATGGTAAACAGGGTAAACCACCGGCCTTGATTACGTTCAGGCCTAACTCCAAGGGGGAACAAGAGACTCGAACCTGTGACCTCCTCCGCTAGGGATAGCTTCACATTTCGCTCATAACCACTTGAGCTAACCCTTGGGGCTACATACACCGGTAATTACTCCTTCAAATCTGCTTTTCATTACTTTGAAAAACTTACAATGAAACCTCCACAAGCTGCCCAAAAAACAGTACTGCATGGATTCCAAAAAACACCTCAAAATTGAGCTTTTACAGCTTGACTGAAAGGTAAAACTGTTGGGAAAAAACCAGAAACAACAATTCTTTGTTGTATGGCCTGCAATACACACTATACGACTGTTGCACGGCCCTGTTGTATGGATTTCATATTACTGTACAAATCGATATGGTACTGTCCACACGCTGTAATGACTTCTATACGACTATGGAACTGTGCAGGACTGTTGTACAAGACTGTGTGCTTCTCGGAAATGCCTCTTTCTTGGTTGCCTGCTCTCTCTCCTCTTTGTCACTCAACCTGCTCAATTGCTCAAGTGGCTCAAGTGTTATTGTGTGTCTTAACTCTCTATCTTGCCCTGTCTTTATAGTTTTAGTTGAGACCAAAACCCTAATCTATTTTTGAGATTACTCCTAGTCTAAGTCATGCATGCATGAAAAATACACTTTTTAGACTCAACTGCTAAAAATAAGACTTGCATTTTTTCGTGGGAGGTCTTGGGTTTGAATCCTAGCTGGTCCATGTTTGCTCCTCAACAAGAAGATGAGGTTCATCAAATATAAAACCAAAATTGTCATCTTCATCTATCTAGAAGTTGTTCTTCTCCACATGTCCATGATTAATTTCAATGATTTATTTTGCTTCCTCCACAGGCTCCACATCTAGCATTTTTTTCATACCATACAATGCTTTCATCTTCTAGATCTACCCAAGTATCTATTTCTCTTTGGTATTCCCCATTTATCTTGCAACAATATCTAATTCTAATTCAACAATAAATGTTGAGTTTCTTTTGATATTTCCCTCAAAATTTCTTGTTTATCCTACTTATTTAGATATGGCATACTGCATAAATATAAGCTATGAGGTTTGAGTTGAGTATTCTGGGGATTTTACCATAAATTGTCAACAACTTGGCTTTCCAAAGCTGGGATTTTAAATCTTCAAATCTCTACAACCACAGGTTCAAATGGGCTGAAATATTACTTGTTGATTCTCCATTTCATACTCTTCCAAACCCTTTTTGAATCATTTGAATTGAAGGATTGCTGAAAGAGTTATGGCTCACACAAGACAAATTATTGTTTCCATCTGCACAAACAATAGTTCTGGAAGGCCATCTTTGCAAGGCCACAACGTTCTTTATCCTGTTCATATTTTCTATTTTGGAAAGCTCTCAAAGTCTACATTCCAATAGCCCTAGTTTGGCTTCAATCTAGTAATTGAGCTCTTTGTAAAAAGATATTTCCTTTGCAACACAAGATCCCTTTTCCTGCCCACTATTGGTAGAATTGTTGCTCTAATACCAATTATTATGAACCCATTAACAAACATACACCAGAAGAGTTGAAAGAATTGGAGATAGAAGGATATGCACTTGAACCATACAATCACCATTATTTGAGAGAAGAAAGCAACACTGAAACAGCAATATCGAAGACACAATCGACTGCAATATAGTCACTATATAGCCACAAGTGAGAAAGCAATTAGATAATATAGCCACAAAAGATAAAACAGACAAAACCCAACCCTATTCAAGATAGACACTCTCCAATACCCTATTCGAGAAGGGCACTCCCCAATACAATGCCAAAACAATTATTTTTTATGATTATGGAGGGTTCACCCTCTCTTATTTATAGTAAGAGAAATACCAGGCCTACATCTAACTACTACATGTGGGATATATCAAAAGGAAGTAGATGGGTCTATAACAAGCTCCTTATTAATACTAATCACTCTAATTAGGCCTTATTTAACATAAGTGGCTTTATACAACAAAAAATCCAGGTACCATAACTTTAACATCTATGATCACAAAATCATGAACTTACATACAAACTTGCTCATACAGATTTACTTGCATAATAAAAAAGTTGTGTTTAGGTACACAACATCATCTCTCTAGATCATATAGACCAATGATCTTTTCAATCTCCCAAAGTTCTTTTCTACTTGCCATTGTTCTTTAGTTTGTATAAAAAGTCTAAAGACTACATTGAACAATTATATTAATTAATAACTTAATTGTTGTCTCATAATTTATAAATGTTAAAGTTGTGATATGAATATAGCCTATTGAGTAATTAATTATTCACATTCGACTTAATTAATTATTCACATTAAGCCAAAAATCATAGGAAAAGTCACTTAAGCCAAAGTCAACGGAGAAATAGAAGAAAAAGGTGTCAAGGGGTGCTTAATTAATTATTCACATTCGACTTAGGAGAAAAGGCACCTAGCTTAAGTGATGTCAATGGAAAATTAGATTGGTGGAGGTATAAGAAGAGGAATTTGACCTAATTCCTCATTATGATTGATTTGAGAATTGAGAAACAGGTTTCAGAGGAGGACGTCGACCTCAACATATGTTTTGTGGATTTTTGGAGAAAACCACCACCATAGATCAGTTTCAGTGTTGGAAGACACACCCTAGCCTATTGGAAGTACCATCCAGGTATTTCACTCTGCTAAATGAGTGATCTACAGACCCAGTTCAGTCAGTGTGCATTGCAGCTAGTGAGGGCGCAAGGTTTTGAGAGATAGTTTTGTGTAGTTGGACGAGACCAGAACAGATCTCGCCATATCCTTCTGACCCAGTTGAGAGGGAGCCAGGGCGCTTCTTTTGAGCCATCATTCATCAGATTCCGATGGAGGAATCTCCTTGTGCGCATCAGGAAGCCAGGAAGTGTGTAGCACTTGGGGAGGTACATCGAGGGTTCTAGAGAGCTCACCGGGTCAGATCCGGGGAAACCCTCCCGACCCATTACAAAGGAGGCTAGGGTGCTCATTTTGAGACATGTATCATTCGATTCCGACAGTGGAATCAGGTCACATTGCCATAGCCCAGGAGGTGCGCAAACCCCAAGGGGTCCAATCCGAGGTCCATTCAGAGCTTCAGTGAGCCGATCTTCAGTCTGTCAGATATCAGGAGGAGCTTAGAGGCTAGGGCGCATAGTTTGGGACAATTTTCAGGCCGATCAGATGAGTGTAGCCACCAGGACGAATATATCTTCATCTGCAGTAGTTGTCGTGAGCTTTCGGGGTTACATGAAGCTGATCTATCTGTGCATGTGCGGATCCATTCACATCTTCTGATCATGGGTATTTTATGTTAGTTTGCATTGTATTCCAATGATGATCCATGAGATTTAGCCAATGATTAGTTTTTTGCTTTCCGCATGCCAGTTGTATTTCCGCTCTTTCACATAATACATATTATTGAGTTGTGTTGTCCTTTATTACTTGCATGCATGATATAATTGTAAAACATCATTCTATCTGAACACACACATGCAAAATCACCACGCATGTTAAGACAAAGAAACTAAAATGCATCCAGAAACCTGTTGAAATAATGTAACTGCAAAGTGTATTCTGATTATTATTTGATATATTATTCATTGGATCAATCCCCATTGTGGATTGATCATGTCGGCTATTGTAAAGGACCAAATCCCCTTTTGCGGATTGGTCATAATGTAATTGTAATAGGCAAAAGAAGAAGTCGGCCCCAGAATATATCAAAGAGGCCCCAGAATATAATAAAGGTGGTTATAACCACCTAGAAGAAGAAGTCGGCCCTGCCAGTGAAAAGACACTTTCACACGTGCCAGATTTGTATAAATAAAGAGGCTAGCGCCTCACTTAGACACACACTCACTTGTTCATTGAGAGACAAGTTTCGGAGCTAAAGTTGGAGAAGAGAGAGAGAGAGAGAGGCGCATCTTTGGGAGAGGACTTTCTGTATTTGTTTGAGTTATCTCTTGGCATTGTATTGGCTATCTATAATAAGGGAGTTTTGCTGGGTTTTCTTCCCCATGAGGGTTTCCCATGATAAATGATGCGCCTCTTGTGATTGTGTATTTCTCAGTGATTCTATCTTATGCTATTGTTATCTATTGAAATGCAAAGAACTATAATAATGGCTTAAACATTAACATGGTATCAGAGCCAAGATGAAGAGAGCATCTTTCATAAGAGAAAAGTGAAAAACGTCACTGTTGTCGTACATGAAAATTAGGGTTTTTTGTTGGTGAGGTATTTCAGCCCTAAAACCATCTAGAAAAGTGTGCCCTCCCTCAAGGATCATTTTGGCACCTTTAGCACAACTTTTCAGTGGATAGATCTCTCGAAAAATGAAACCCTAGTTTCACAAAGTACCAGAAGTACCAGAAAACCAAAGTACTAGAAGTACCAGAATTTTCAGAGTACCAGAGGTACCAGAAAACTAGAAGCACCAGTCCAGAAATCCGCAGATCAAGTTTGGAGGGGTAAAAGTTGGATTTTCTCAGATCCAAACAAACCAGGCTACTCGCCTCAGCCAAACACACCTCCTGGTAAGTTCAGAATTTGATTTTGAACACTTTCATTTTTTGGACATTTTCCCAGCTTCAGGTAAAAGATGTCTGCAAAGCACCAAAATGACACAATCAAGGCCAAAAGAATCATTGCAGATTCAATCAAAGATCACATGATTCCCTATGTGTCATCAAAGAAGAATTCGAAAGAAATGTTTGATGCCCTAAACAGACTATATGAAGGAAAGAATATAAACCGAAAGATGAATCTTAGAACTCAGCTCAAGAATACAAGAATGCAGAAGGGAGAATCAATCCAAGAATATTTCTCCAGAATATCCCAATTCAAAGAACAACTAGAAGCAATTAGAGATACTATAGACGAAGACGAACTTATAATGACGGCCCTAAATGGCCTCACAAGACCTTGGGATGCATTCATCCAAACGATTTGTGCCAGAATAGAGAAACTAAAGTTTGATGGTCTATGGGAAGAATGCATTCAAGAAGAGACAAGAATAGCTAACCGTGAAGCATTACTAGCAAGAGATGATGATCAATCCCTAGCTACTCACACCAAAGGAGGAAGGAAGAAGTCCTACGTCCAGAAAGAGACTTATAAAGAGTCTCAACCCCCAAACAAATTCAATCATAAAGAATCTCATCAAAGGAGATTTCAGAAGAAAGGACAATGAAAGGAAAGAGATTACTCATCTATACAATGCTACCATTGTGACAAGATGGGACACATTGCGAAATTTTTTCCAGCTAGATGAGAAGAATACAAGAGGAAACATAAGAGGCACCATGCCCATGCAGTTGAAGATGAAGAGCCACCCGCAAAGATGATAAGAGAACAGATCAAAGACTATGTCTTAATCTCGACCCTCTCAGGATCGGTAACACCTGGAGAGGACACTTGGCTCATTGATAGTGGTGCATCAGAGAACATGACAAGTCAAAGAGACATTCTCTCTTGTATTTCAGAAAATAAGTTTTCTCAGAAAGTGACACTTGGAGATAATTACCAATATCCCATCAAGGGAGTGGGAGAATCAAACTACAAGCTTAATTCAGGAAACTCAATGAAGATGAAGGACATATTGTATGTACCAGGTTTGACAAAGAACCTACTCTCCATTTCAGCCTTAGAAAATAAAGGCTTCAGAGTTGCCTTTATAGATGGAGAAGTTCTTATGTGGGCTAAAGGAGAAACCATAAATGAAGCAATCATCATTGGAAAAGAAGAAAATGGCTTGTATAAGCTAAAGGGTCACTCAGAATCTGCCATGGCCCACACCATTGAAAACCCATGTGAACTTTGGCATAGAAGATTAGCTCACATTAACTACAAGGTGCTACCATACATATGCAAAGCGGTCACAGGTTTACCAGAACTTTGTTAATGTTTATGCCATTATTATAGTTCTTTGCATTTCAATAGATAATAGCAACATAAGAACAAGATCATTGAGAAATACACATTCACAAGAGACACAGCATTTATCCTGGAAAACCCTCTAGGGGAAGAAAACCCAGCAAAACTTCCTTAATATAGATAGCCAATACAATGCCAAGAGATCTCTATGCTAAAACAGAAAGTCCTCTCCAAGATATGCGCCACTCTCTCTCTCCTTTGCCGGTAACAGATCGGAACTTATCTCTCAAACTGAGCAAGTGAGTTGTAATCAAATGAGGCGCTAGCCTCCTTTATTTATACAAGTTTTGGCACGTGTGAAGTGTCTTTTCACTGGCAGGGCCGACTTCTCAATCTGGGTGGGTAAACCCACCTTTATTATATTT
>ML787663.1:764817-777185 GCA_009831015.1 Picea engelmannii | reverse complement strand
CAATTGTCTTTTGACCAATCCGCAAAAGGGGATTTGGTCCTATTACAATATCTGACATGATCAATCCACAATGGGGATTGATCCTATGAATAAAATATCAATAATAATAAGAATACTCTTTGCAGTTACATTATT
This sequence comes from Picea engelmannii, assembly GCA_009831015.1. Classification (NCBI taxonomy): domain Eukaryota; kingdom Viridiplantae; phylum Streptophyta; class Pinopsida; order Pinales; family Pinaceae; genus Picea; species Picea engelmannii. Next base: position 777,050 of record ML787663.1, on the reverse strand, counting down.
TCAACAAACTCAAGGTTGACCATGAAGGCGTATGCAATGGATGTGCACAAGGAAAGAACATCAAAAACCCTTTTCCGAAGAGAGACAACAAAGTAGAAGGAGTCTTAGAACTCATTCATTCAGATGTGTGTGGCCCAATGCCATCATCCTCCATTAGTGGGATGTATAATATGTATCATTTATTGATGATTATTCTCGTAAAACCTGGGTGTATTTTTTGAAATCTAAAGATGAAGTGTTCAGCAAGTTCAAGGAATTCAAAGCCTTGATAGAGAATCTTTCTGAAAGAAAGATCAAGATACTCAGGTCAGATAATAGAGGAGAATACACCTCAAAAGAGTTTGTGAACTTTTGCAAAGATGTTGGGATCAAGAGGGAACTCACTACTCCCTATAATCCTCAACAAAACGGTGTAGCTGAAAGGAAGAACAGAACGATAATGGAAGTCGTGAAGACCATGATCCACGATCAAGATCTTCCTATGTGCTTATGGGCAGAAGCAACAATGACAGATGTATATGTGCAAAACCAATTGTCCCATAGTGCACTTGGGTTCAAGACCCCGGAAGAGATGTTCATCGGAAAGAAACCAGAGGTAAGCCATCTCAAAATATTTGGCTGCCCAGTATTTATACATATTCTGAAAGAGAAAAGAAACAAGCTAGACCCTTCAGGAAACAAGGGAATATTTGTGGGATACTGTGAGGTTTCCAAGGCCTTCAGAATTTATATACCAAGTCACCATCACATTGAGATCAGCAGGGATGTGACCTCCGACGAAGATGCAACGCTCAAGAAATTGAGAAGATGCCAGCTTGAAGAAGTATATGAAGAGGAACCCGCAATCCCCTGAATTGTAGAATCAGTGAGGGAAGTTCCCAGAGCTGCAGAACCAGTGAGGGAAGTCGTAACTTCCCCTGATGAGGAAATTCTAGAAGATAATGACATAGTAGAATTTCAAGAACCTCCTCAGATGATGATCTTCCATAAAAGAAAGCATGCTTGGGCTAGAGAGCTCATTCAAGATGGAGAGAAGTTTGGTGTTCCTGAAGGAACCACGAGACAGGTGAAGAGACCAAAGCCATTCTCCAGTTATACAGCTTTGATGTGTGATCTCCTAGAAAAGGAGCCTAATTGCTTTGAAGAATCCATTCAGAGGAAAGAATGGGCATACACCATGACAAAGGAATACCAATCCATAATAAATAATGATGTGTGGGAAATAGTTCCCAGACGAAAGAGTAAGGATGTGGTATCCTCCAAATGGCTCTTCAAAATAAAACATGTTGTTGATGGAAGTATTGAGAAGTATAAAATAAGATTTGTCGCTCGTGGCTTTTCTCAAAAGGAAGGCATTGACTATGAAGAGACATTCACTCCTGTAGCCAGATACACTTCGATCAAAACCATCATAGCCCTTGCAGCTAAGATGAAGTGGAAGTTACACCAAATGGTCGTAAAGATAGCTTTCCTAAATGGTGTCATCGAAGAGGAAGTGTATATAGAGCAACCTCAAGGATTTGAAGTTAAAGACAGGAAGTCTCATGTCTGCAAGCTGAAGAAAGCCTTGTACGGATTGAAGCAAGCTCCTAGAGCTTGGTATGGCCGGATAAACAGTTTCCTGACGAGCTTGGGCTTTACCAAGAGTAAAGCAGATTCTAACCTCTACTTCAAGGTTATGAACAATGAGCCAGTGATATTATTGCTATATGTGGATGACTTATTCTTAACTGAAGAAGAAAAGTTCATCACTAAATGTAAGAAGAGACTCGCCTCAGAATTTGAGATGAAAGACCTTGGCCTAATGCATTATTTCTTAGGTCTTGAGGTATGGCAGAGTCCAGAGAGGATCTTCCTTAACCAAGGGAAGTATGCAGTCGAAATCCTGAAGACATTCGACATGTTAGAGTGCAAGTCCATGAATACACCCATGGAAACAAAGTTGAAGCTGTTGGTCGACACTTCGTCAGAATTGATTGATGCCACACTGTATAGACAGATCATTGGATCATTGATGTACCTGACGAACACCAGATCAGATATTAGTTTTTCCATGAACACCTTGAGTCAGTTTCTAGTAGAACCTAGACATGTTCACCTAGTGGTTGCAAAACATGTGATGAGGTACCTTAAGGGTACATTAGATTGTGGTCTCAATTATGATGGAGATCATGATTTCACATTGAGTGGGTACACTGATTCAGATTGGGCTGGAAGTGTCTCAGATAGGAAGAGCACTTCATAATGTTGTTTCAGTTTGGGATTAGCTATGATCTCATGGCAGAGTAGGAAGCAATCCAGCATTTCTCTCAGCACAACGGAAGCAGAATACATTGCTGCGTGTTATGCCAGCTGCGAAGGTATATGGCTTCGAAAGTTGTTGACCGGTCTATTTGACCTAGATATGGGAGAAACCACGATCCTATGTGACAACCAGAGTTGCATAAAGATGACAGAGAATCCTGTATTCCATGACAGGTCGAAGCACATAGAGATCCGATATCACTACATCCGTGACATGGTGCAGAGAGGAGCCATAAAGCTCCTGTACATTAGCACGGATGAACAGGTTATCGATGTGTTGACCAAGCCTCTATCTCATGTAAAGTTTGAGCACTTTCGAGATAAGCTTGGTATAGTCCAAAAGGACCTTCCTCGAAAGGGGGAGAAATGATGAGATGAGATGAGACTAGTACTGTGCTTCCGGCTTGATAGTTGTGACATAAAGCCAGTCTAGTATCTTGCTTCCAGCTTGATTGCTGTGACGTAAAGCAAGACAATGAGATGAGACTAGTACTGTGCTTTCGGCTTGACAATTGTGATGTAAAGCCAGTCTAGTATCTTGCTTCCAGCTTGATTGCTGTGACGTAAAGCAAGACGATGAGATGAGACTAGTACTGTGCTTCCGGCTTGATAGCTGTGACGTAAAGCCAATCTAGTATCTTGCTTCCAGCTTGATAGCTGTGACGTAAAGCAAGACGAGCACTGTGCTTCCAACCTTCCAGTTGTGACGTAAAGCCAGTCCAGTATTATGATGATGAGCCAGCCTCGTGCTGTGATGATGATGTATTAGTTTTATACTAATCCATATTGATGCAGATAATGATTGCATTCCTTTGAGAATGACGATGTTGTCGATGAAGAAAACTTCCAACGATTTATAGATATGCTAGTCAGTGTTCCAAGATGATATTGATGATGCTATCCTCCTGATGATGTTGATGATAAAGGCCTCTCTCTCACCTGATGTTGTTGAAGAATACCCTTCTTGTTAAGGGGGAGTGTTGAAATAATGTAACTGCAAAGTGTATTCTGATTATTATTTGATATATTATTCATTGGATCAATCCCCATTGTGGATTGATCATGTCGGCTATTGTAAAGGACCAAATCCCCTTTTGCGGATTGATCATAATGTAATTGTAATAGGCAAAAGAAGAAGTCGGCCCCAGAATATATCAAAGAGGCCCCAGAATATAATAAAGGTGGTTATAACCACCCAGAAGAAGAAGTCGGCCCTGCCAGTAAAAAGACACTTTCACACGTGCTAGATTTGTATAAACAAAGAGGCTAGCGCCTCACTTAGACACACACTCACTTGTTCATTGAGAGACAAGTTTCGGAGCTGCAGTTGGAGAAGAGAGAGAGAGAGAGAGAGGTGCATCTTTGGGAGAGGACTTTCTGTATTTGTTTGAGTTATCTCTTGGCATTGTATTGGCTATCTATAATAAGGGAGTTTTGCTGGGTTTTCTTCCCCATGAGGGTTTCCCAGGATAAATGATGTGTCTCTTGTGATTGTGTATTTCTCAGTGATTCTATCTTATGCTATTGTTATCTATTGAAATGCAAAGAACTATAATAATGGCTTAAACATTAACAAAACCCCCAGAGTATCAGAATCGAGAGCCAAAACATCAGTTTCAGTAGAGCATATCCAGATCTACCGGATCAGGGATATTTCAGCAAGCACTCTTTCATTGGACCATTCTATCTGTCAAACATCACATGTAATATGTAAATGTATTGTGACAAGGATCTTTGTTATCATCAACAGAAGTTACAACTGTGGTGATAAATAAGCATCTCTCGAGTCTCACCTACTTGTATTGCGTTGAATTGACTCTTACCCAGTCTTGCACATTTCTTCCTCCTTGCTATGAAAGATGGTTAGGTGTGGTTACATACCAATATTTGGACTCTTCATGGTGAGATTATTTAAGCACATTCATAAGAACTTAACAGAGCCCTGACTATCTGCTACAACTGTGTGATGATCTTATTATTGTAATGCAACTCAATTTTGACATCAATACACAATCCAACCCCCTTATATAGACTACTTATGTTACCCATTAGCTTGCTGTGGGTTGGTAAGTACATATTTTACTGGCAGCACCTGCAGCTTTTATATGTCAAAAAAGAACCCCAAAACTGTACTGTTTCCTTTTGGTTTGTCATCAGTATCAAGTACCTAACTAAAATACTGCAGAAAAAAAAAAGAACTGCAACTTAAAATGAAAAACCAGTCCCTTCCTTCTTAGAACATTCTTTCCAGTTGACACGCTACTAATAGGAAAAGCTTTATATCGAGAAACTGTTGTCATATGCAGCTTTAGGAGTCAAAGTCAATCTATGATTGCTTTTACCGCTTCTCATTTCTATTCAAACAAGATGATCACTTATAAGAAAAGTGCTATATGAACAAAGTTGCCAGCAACAGTTAATCCAAAATTGAAATATCGTAGATACAATTGTTTATAGAGATTGCTTAAGAGCTTCCAAAACCTATTAGTATTCAGGAGTTGAGCAGACAAGGATTTAAAGAAAACTCCCTTGTGAATTGCAATTATGCAAGTGCTACTAAAAAGGATAGTTATTCCAATCAAAGCAAAAACCAGTTTCATTGATTTCTTTCTTTGCATTAGCTGTCATTTTTAAGATCTTATAGTTTAAGTAATGCCCAGATTTGAAAAATGATATTCATAAATTAACACTGTCAACAAGAAAATTTCCAAATGGACATATACAGGAAGCAAGCCCTACATGTATATACATTTTTATGAGAAGACATGATCTGAATAGCCTAGGAATTAAAACAATATGCATTTTGAAATCCCCAATGCAATTATTTGAGTACAAAATATTTGGAGACAAAGAGTCTTGCCAACGCCCAAAGAAGACACTTGCCTCAAGTGCTAAGGAGGGGTGAGAAAGCAAAGACAGTTCAGCAAGTTGATTCAGGTCCACATTTTTTGGCAAGAATATGATAATATTTGGTGCAATCATCTGAGCAGCTTTGAAGAGTGAAAAACTGTGCACATATTCCACAAACATCAGATACATTGTAATCTACAGTATACTTATATCTAGACTTAATTATTTAATACAACACATGCTCTATTGAAAATATAAAGATCTCGACAACACAATCCCACGAGTAGAAACTACAATTAAGCAACGAGTACAATATAACCAAGTAAAAGTAATTGAAAGGAAATTGTAGCAATTTGAATATAAGCAAAAATATGGCATGCTGCACAAGTGACAAAATACTAGAAGTCCTTAAGATTATTGCATTGAGGTAGAGTGCTAGGAGTTTTGTCTTGCTTCTCATAGATCGTGTCATCATATTTATGTGTTTGGCATGTGAGTGGGGATCAAGGGTTGAAGTTGGATACTGAATCATAAGTTCAGAAGTTATGCTTTTTTCCTTGTTTCACCTTGGTGGCCATCATTAGTATCCTAATCCCGTGTTGTCACTCTTGGGGAAAATGTGTACCCGAGGCTTTGATAAGGGTAAGTACACCAAAAAGGATACTAATGATGGCCACCAAGGTGAAACAAGGAAAAGAGCATAACCCCCATTACATGTACACCTTCCATACTTTACACTTTCCATCCTGGGGCCTTTCGCAGTGTAATAAACTTTGGTATGGCTGTTACATGTACACCAAAAAGGCCCGTGGTTCATCCTCCTATGAGAAGAAGGGCCAGAATATCAAGGTTGATGCAAATGCTATAAAAATAAATAAAAGAAATAATGTTACAAAAGAAAGAAAGAAATGTGGGAGCATGAATGGCCAACTTTAAAAGCCAAGGGCCAGCTTGAGCTCTACCCCCTCGCTATGAGGCTATCGCCCCTAGTCCTAATGCACTGAATGCATATCAAAATGAAAGGACTTAAAAGCAAGAAAGAATAAAGTGCTTGAAACCTGAAAAGGGGACTTGTGATGCATAAAATAAATATCAAAAGGAAAGAAAGGGGTTTGGAATACACACATTGCGGAGGAAAGGATATCTCAAGCAACAAGTGCTCCCTCTACAAAGGTGCTCATGGAAATGGACCAAGCACGGTACCTTGCATGTTAATGACTCCATCACCATGAAGTCAGCCCAACACGCTTTCATTCACCATAGTTACACTTCGATAGGTTTCTTGGGAAATATCCCTCTACCTGGGTACCAGCCCACCTAATAGGGTCTTTTGATGGTCCTCCCATACTTAAACATATCAAATTGCATAACGTATTGAGCTAATGTGAAGTTTGAAGGGGATATATAATGTGAATTGCTCATGTGGCTTCTGTATAAAGTGATGGCTTACTTCATATGATTCTGAGGAGTCAAGACACTTGAACCTTGTGATTATTGGTCTTACTTGATTCTATGGCTTTGACTGACTTGGGTGCACTTGACATGGTCTTTGGAGGACGTCCCTATGATTTCACCCAGGACGTTGTGCATTATATGTAGGACATGGCATGTGTGATGCAAAGCGTTGGGGCATTTGATGATTTGGCACATTCATATACATCCTCTCACACCCCCTAGACCTTGGACAATGAACATATGAGCTATTATATTGCAGATATGGTCATGTTGGTAGGTAGATGGGCAAGTAGCCCAGATTCTGAACAATCCAACCCAGAGCTTGCCCAAGCTTTGATGGATGACGTTGCACTGGCATTTGATTGGACACTCCTCAGAGAGATGGCATGCCTCCTCTCCACCCTAGATGATGGCCTTTTCACTTGGGACGTTGAGCATATTGATGATGACGTCATGCACTGGGACATTTTGATGGGGTTAGCTTGCCATTGGGGCACCATTTAATGATGATTTGGGTCCTTGATGATATGGCATGACCTTTGATGAGGAGACATGACTTCCAGCTTGCTTACACCATTGGATGATGAGATGTGGCCTTTGGAGGCCTCCTACACCCTCTTGGAACATAACGAAGCATAACGCCACCCACACGTGTGACCTTGGAGGACATATTTGGGTGTATTAGCATCTTTATCTAGTGTTTGAGGGTACTTGAGGGGTCAGGTTAGACCTATCTCACTTGTATCATGGATTTATTATGATTTTAGGTCTAATTGTGGACCAAAGCGCTAGGCTTGCCTCATATAAAGAGGTCAGTGCTTCATTTGTTCAAACATAACTCCACTCATGAGAAGCATCACTACTTGTCTTCTTTTCTCTCTTTTTCACTATGGAGTACTTGTGCGCACTTTTGGAAGGATAATCTTGTGGATGCTTTCTCTTGTTTTGGTGGATAATCTTTGAGCTAGGGTTTCTTCATGCATAGTGACTTGGTTTAGTAAGTATTCTTCTTCAAGTTTAAGTGCTTGTGCATGGTATTTTATGGTGGATGCTCTATTAGATAGTTAATAGTTGCATGTTACCTTCTATGCTAGGTTCGTTTTGCTAGAAACCCTAGGAGGGATTAAGATTGTTTATCCCCCTCCCTATTTTCATTCATCTTAATTTGTTGAAGCATTTAAGACCTAGTCTAGGGGTTAAGATCGTTTATCCCCTAGGGTTTGTCTTTGCTAGTTCAAGGCCTAGGGCTTATAAGGGGATAAGCCTAAGGGTTTGACCTAGTTCACTTGGATTTTCAAGTTAGACATCATTGATGAAAGGGACGACACTAGGGTTTATGATGGTATAAACTTTAGGGTTTGCCTCTTTGAGTTTTAATCCTAGGCCTATGAGGGTATAGTCCTAGGATTTCAAATTTTCTAGTCTTCTTGGCTACCTCTAACTTCCAATTCAAGGTGTTGCTTAACTCCATTTGCCCAAAGAAGGACAACGACACTAGTCTTCATGCTTGAAAGTGATATAAAATCTAGTTCTTTACATCATCTCCCAAAGTCACTTGCTATTTTAGATACTTCAATGCATCTTCAGCCTCCTTCCAAGACAATGCTTTGCATTCTTCATCATTGGTTTGCTGCTGTTACAAATGTTGCTACAGCCATTAGGGCTTGAGCAAATTGCACCCAATTAACTTGCTTTCACAATAACTCAAGCATATAATCATTGTCTAACATCTTATCCACATTCTACTTGGTATTGGGCATAATTTCGATGGTTACATTGTTGAATTAAAGCAAGTTTCCTTGCTGCTGGTATAAAACTGTCATTGCTGAAGTATCACTGTCTTCACTAAAAGTTTTAGTACAGAAATCAATGCTCTATGGTTTATTGTCCTTTAATTTGGTATTTAATGCACATATTCCATTGCATTTCACGAAATTAATATCATTTACTTGCTGCTGTCACAAAACTGTTGCATGCTGAAGTACATTGTTTCTATTTACAAATTTTGTTACAGCAGCTCTTTATCCTTGATAGCTAGTGTTCTGGGACTCATTCTTCTTTCCTTAGACTTGGTATTTGTCATTGACTGCATTGGAACACTTCTCACACACACACAATATCAATTACCTTTTCTAAACTCATCCTAACTTTGTCTTTCTTCCTAGACCTAGCCTATCTCACTAAGTGACCAACATAGGGGGGCTGTAGACTTGCCTTTGGCTGGCTATAGGATCCCTTGAGGTCACAAGGGAAACATCCCTTGTGTTGGATCCTCATCCATCACTAAAACGAGGAAGTACTTGCCTAGGTGACCATGGAAATTATTTCCAATTGTTACGCAAGTTTTGCATCTTGTGAAGGCTTTGCACAAGTACTAGATTTTGTGATAATAGGTTAAACACAATAGATAGAAGGACAATGCAACTTGAAACTGAGACAGCGTGCTAAAGCAAGTTCAAGGGTTGTGACAAAAAATGCGAAGTTGAACAATCACTTTAGGATGATTTGACACATATTTGTATTTTTAGCAAGTTGACCACCAGGGCTCACATGTTGATTTTGGTTGCGGAAAATCGAATCCAATGAGTATAATACCATTGACATGCGGAGACTTCCTATTTTTAGCAGTATCTATTTTTAGCAATGGACACATGGTGGTGGTCTCCTAGTCATCCCGAGCATTTGGGGAGAGTTTGGGTCAGTTTCGACAAGTTTCAAATTTTTGGGACCGAATGGCTATTTTTGGAAATTTCTTTTTTTAGCAGTCATCGTCATCTCCAGCAGTGACAAGTGGTAAGCTCAGATTCTGACATGTGGCAGTGTCAGGGTGATGTGGCATCTACATGGCATCATCGACCAAGGGCACATTTTCCAAGGATTATGTATTAAATGAGAATTAATTAAGCTAAAGAGGTGGCGCATGGGTGAGGTGGCATTTCCTGGAAAACGTTTTGCCACTCAAGGCTAATTTTTCTCACTCTATTACTCTCATTTTCCATATTCTCACTTTCCATGCAATCAGTTTCTAAAAATTCTCCCTAAATTACTTTTAAACACAAAAATCCTAAATTTTAGAAAATCCCTAAAAAATAGAGCGAACTTCCCTTTAACTCGTAACTTCCTCATCCCTTGGCCAAATTTAGCAATCTAACATGCATTGGAAAGCTAAAATTATCCTCCATGCATCTTAGCCATTATTTAACTCACCATGCACATACACTCTCACCAGTAACTCACCCATGAGCATTACTCACTCACACTTATTCCCTCATGTGCATTAATTCCTAAATTTCTCACTCACACTTATTCCCTCATGCGCATTTACTCCTATTTTCTTCACACTCTTCTCCTATATATTGGATGGTCTTCATTGGTTATTGGTCAGTTCTTAGAAGCAGCAGCATAATGTTTCGTTCTCATTCTTCTCTTTCTCTCTCTTAGTCTAGTGACTCATTCTTTGAGCAAAGTGATCATTGTACAGGTTGTGGACTTGCCTATTGTGGTGTAGCCAACCCTCTTGCAAGCCTATTCAATAAAGAAATTAAGTGTTTTCTCTCTAACCTTTTTCTAGTCGATATTTTGCGAACTTTGCAATCCGATTTGTCATGTTTCTGAACTGTTCATGGTGATTTTATTGGTCTCTTGAGTAGTTTTTTGTTCTATTTCCATTCTATAATCATTGTGCTAACCCTGCAAGAACCCTCCAAGTGGAAAAACCATATTTTCCTCATCGTTTTTGGACTGTTTGACACACTGTCCAAGACAAACAACTTGTTGTTTTGTGGGTTTAAATGCAGAAAATCAGCTCTAAAGACAACAACAAGGTACTTAAAGTGCCTGGGGACTCCCCCCAGAGGCTAGAAAGCACTAGCCAAAACGGAGAGGGTTTGGTCAGTGACCATTTATGGCCTGTTGACCGCCTCTCCAACACAGGTGGTCAACTCATGTGCCATGAAGAGATGCATCATTAGATGCCATGTTGTCGAAGACTTTTGGTCCTACAGGGCATGTGTTTGGCCCGACACTTTATTTTGATTTGGAATTTCAGCACCCTTGCGTGGGTTAATAATGTAATAGGTCTGCATGAGTCATGTCTAGGTCAGTTACCTTGGGATCGATTCACTAGGAGAGTTCCTTTCATCGAGGGTTTTTTATCCTCAGGATACCAATTGGGCTTTTAGCCTGGTTGATTTCCCTTGAATTTTTCCCTCACACTTGCAATAATTCCTCCAAAGAGGTGAACGACGTTCCAATGGGCTTATGTTTTGGTAACTATATAGGGAAATCATTGTAAATGACCATGCAAGACATTTTTAGAGAGTCTCGCGGAATTCCGTCAAGTCAGAGTCATTTTTTTTAATTAATTAATTTTTAATTAATAAATTATTTTTTGAGCAAAAATTGTAAAAACTGGATCCTTGGACTTTTGATAGGGGTATTTGTGCTCAAAAGAAATGGAATAGCACCCCCTACATCCATGGACCAAGTTTCATCTCATTCGAACAACGTTAGCCATGGGTTAGTCCACCCGGAGTGTCAGTCAGTCTAAAACAACAATTTTAATTACTAAAGTCCAAACATGGCAAAATGTAAAAGTTGTAATGATGAGTTAGAGGATGTGAAAATTTGAAATGATGGTTAGAGAGAGACCCCCTAAGCATAACTTTAGCCTCCCAACCTTTTTCATCCTTGTCTAACCCCTTTCACCACCTCCACACTCAAAAATCACGCCCCCCTAGGGGGATTGACGTTTTTCCTTGGTGGTGGACATTGTGACTTAAATGGAGCCCCCTCTCATGAGTTATGACTCCCTTTAACCCCCACATCACCTCCTAGGGTTTTTCCACTCCCTTTTTCTCATTAATCCCCCTCCATTCCTTCCATTTCACCCTTTTTTTGCGCCCTCCAAGGAGAGTTACGCCCCCCTTTTGTTGATCTCCAAGGAAAATTCGTTTTTAATTATTGAGGCCTCTTCCTCTTCCCTAGCACAAATCCCATAGCCTATCACTTGTGTTTTGTGTGATCCCAACACCTCCCACACCCATCTACACCCTAGATCTATGATCTAAACCCTAGATGGTGTGCCCTAGCCTTGAGATCTACTCATTTGTTTGGTGGTGGACACTTGGCTTAGATCCAAGAGAGGTAGGTTTGCCTCTCCAAGTATAAATAGATCTCGTTTCTCCTCCCCAACTCACCATATCTTGAGCTATTGTTATGCTACTTGATCTCCAATTCTCTCTCTCTATTCATTCATTTCATTTCACTTCTATTCTATGCTCTACGGTTTTGGAGTATTTTTTCTCCAAAACCATTTTTCTTGAGTAATATCAATAAGGGAGAAACTTTGGAGGACAACTAGAGGATCAAGGCGTATGCTTGTTTTTCTTATGCTTGAGAGGTAACATTGTGATAATTTTTGGGTGATTGCAACACTAGATCTTAGGTAAAGTGTTATCTAAGTAGATCTACTAATGCGTATGCTTATGGATTTATCTATCTTGATGTGTTGAATAGAATAGAAGTGTCATTTTATTTACATACATCAACATATTGTCTATTGTATGCATATCACTTGAAAAGATTTTGCAGGTATTACTTCTAGGGTTTCATTGGGAACTCCT
>ML787663.1:750368-764346 GCA_009831015.1 Picea engelmannii | reverse complement strand
GTTTTAGATCTACATCTTAACCTTAAGCCTATTGGGCAACACACTTAAGTAACCTAATTAGATCTATCATATTGCTTAGTTTCATTTCAAGCTTGTTATCTTCCTTTATGCACATGGTTTAGATCTTAATGCTTAAAATCTCTTAAGTGCTTAACAAGTAATTGGTTCATTAGTCTATTTTGATTATATCTATTGAAAGCCATCTGCTTGGGCTTGAAATGTGTTGAATGGTTAAGTAGGCAAACACACTAAATTTTCTTTCTATCTCTTGAAGGCAAGTTGTTCTTTCCCTAATGCTCTCATTTCATAGAAATCTCTTATTGTGCATGTGATAGTCTTTACTTTTCAGCCATCTTATTTGCTTTTCATGTGTTCATGAACTCAACTGCTTAAGCTCAAGACAACACACTAAAAGCTAATTTAAGTTTCGACCATATCACTAAATTGCACCTAAAAAGTGTCTTAAAATCTTCTAAACACTCTAATAATCACCTAAAAGTCTACCTAATCAACTTATACACTTAATAGACTATTTAGGGTACCTTAGACCACCATCTTCACCATCTAAAACGGGGCTTGAGGAAAACAACGGAGGGTAGTGGCAGGGGACTGCCCTGTGGCGCACCAGGTGTGTCCTCTCCGGGAAGTACTCTTGTTTTGGGCTGACTGGTTCTGCTAGGGTTGGCCTCGTTGCCATACTATCTTGAGCATCTAGTAGTTATTTGGCAATAGGAGGAGGAGACTTTGGTGAAAGATTTAATAAAACTTTGATAAATCTTAAGAAAGCCTAATAATTAAACCCTAGACCAAACCTAATAAGATACTTGGGGGTTTAATAATTAAGAGTGTGGATCATCTTTGATAATCTTAACAACATTTGTGCTAAGTCTTCTAAATCTTCTTAAGTTGTTGTTGATCTTTCCCATGATGATAATGATGTGTTGATGATGATCTCATAAATGTGGTGATGTGATGTAATGCTTTAGTCTTTGATATCCTGCACACATAAGAAGTGAAATGTGGTTAGCTTGTTTTGTATCATTTGTATCCTAGTATTCTTTGATTGTAAGTAATTGTACATGGTACTCTTTAATTGGATTTATTTGCAAACTTGTAGGTAACTTGTAATATTTTGTAAAGAACAACCCTTTAACATAGTTGACCCCTTGCCCAATTTCTAGGCACTAATCTTAGTTGACCTAGGGAAAAGGCTTGCTTTTCATGCTAACCCGTGCATCTTGCATTGTTTCCTTAGCATCTTAGGATTAGAATCCCCTCTTACCTTAAGAAATTAAAATTAACTCCTAGAACTTAACTTTAACACATCTAGTAACTAAGGTCTACCCCCTTTAGCTTCCCTAGGAGTAAGCCTAGACGAAAGAGGTTCTGGTCAAAGTGATAGCGTGGGCTGTGAACCTAGGCATTGTGCCTCCAAGGACACACTAAGTGAGCCGGACTTAGCTCACATTTGCAAGTGTGTATAAGGACGGTAACACGGCCATTACTCCTTTAATTAGCCAAGTTTTTAATGCTTTCATAACAGGTATATCAGCTCAAGTTGGAGGGTAGAAATTTGTGCTAACACCCCCCTATTCGATCAAAGGGGAATGTTGAATACAAGAGTGTAATCTTCATTTTTGGCCATGGTTGACTTTATACTGGGTTGGGTATTCATCAACCCACTCTCATTTGTATTGAGTTGAGCATTCATAAACCCACACTCACCTATATCAAGGAGGGTATTCATAAATCCACTCTTACTTATATTCCAGCTACAAATGAACTTTATCGAGTTAGGTATTCACATAAACCCATTCCTATTTCTGGCTGTAGCCAACCCTATATTGAGTAGTGTATTCATAACCCCACTCTCATTTGTATTTCATCATTTCTCTTTGTAGCTCTCTCCTCAGCTTATCAAGGGGTGTTGAGAATGGTGTAATCCTCACATTTGTCTACAGTCAACTCATATTGTGAACCATTAATGCATTTGGTTAGGCATTAATGTAATCTTTTATTATAATACTAGGTCATGATTACGGCCAACCTAGTTAACTTATATAGGTGGGCTCATCACCCCTCTTGGGGAGGGCACCCTACCTCTTAAGTGGTGTATAAATATGCACTAAAGAGTCATTTGTAAAAAATCATCTTGTGATCTTCTTAATCATTCTTTAGCCTATGGGTGTCACTATTTTATGAAGTGTTTTATGTCAAAAGGCAGTTATATTTTGGCATTCACTTGTGCTTGGGAATTTTTTTCTCTCTTTTGTACATGGGTTTATTTCTCTCTAGCGCTCCTATGGATCATGTTTAGTGTTGTTTGGCATTATCATGGTTTTATTGGCAGGTTTCTATCTAGCAGCACTATTGTTTTCACCATTTATCACAAGTTGTAGGGTTTGTTAGTGGTTCCATTCGATCCTTCTCTCTATCTTATGTATCTCAAATACACTAGTATTAAATTTCAGACATTATGACCTTTATTATACATTAACATAATGTATTAACACTAGGTTGGATCACCTAGTCATTAAATGTGACCCTTGTTATATTAACCTTATTTTCATGTTACTATTCTCATAATCTCTCCAAAGAAACTTTGTTGAATAGATAGTTGAAATGGAAAATGTTTCAAGAGGAGGGGGAAACCCCTTATTTATACAAAAGAGAGTGAAACCATAACTTTGAGGCCTAAGTTACCTTTAAGGGAAATTTAGGCCCCTATTACATTGAAATTTAAACCATAAAACCCCAAGACTAAATCATTATTACAAAATTATGAACTTACATAAAAAATAGCTCATGTATAGGAAGTTACATACAAAATAACTCATGTACGTAGATTCTATTTGTGTGGTAAAAAGGTTATGTTTGGGTATACAACACATTATACAATTAACAACTAATTTCAGCCATATAAATGTATCAGTTATTCTTTTGGAGAGGCACATGTATTTCAGAATCCATCTAACAATAAGAGTTTTTGGGAAGCATTTGCTAGTTGGTTTAAGACTATATCTTTGGATACGTCAACTTATTTCAAAATTTTGCTAGTAGCAATCTAATTTCAATGTATATCACATAAAAACATACAGTTTCTCTTCACATTGCATATCTCCCTTTCCCTTATAAAAAAAACATTGCATCACATGTTTCCCCTTCCTTTCTCCCCTTTATCGACATCAATATATATGCATATATATAGACAGACAAAGAGAGAGAGAGAGAGAGAGAGAGAGAGAGAGAGAGAGAGAGACTAACCCATCTTTAGGCTTGAGCATATATTGGATATCATATTTTTTAACCTTAACGTAATCTGGACCACCCCATGGAGGAGATAAGAACACAACATCAGCCTGCCAATGTATAAGACAACATCAAAAACAACGAATCCACACCCTGGATAAGCCAAGAATTATGCAAGGAATTCCTTAACAATGACATCAAGATCAATCATGACATATGGTATTTTATAACACATTGCCTCCAAAAACATACAAGAAAGCAAAGAAGCCAACCGTAACCTCGAAAGACAGAGGCAAGGTTAAAATAAGCATGGCCAAAAAAGTGATGATTATCCAATTTCAAAAAATCCCCCAAGCATCAAATATAACAAATAGTATAGTTCCCTTCAATTTCTGGTAAACAAGAACCATGAAAATAAATGTCTTAGCATATTACAAGATCTTGCAAGTTTCCACCCTTGGAATTGATAATAACAATTAAACTTGTAGGGCATTTGTCAAGTCAGTTAGAAAGGTTGAAAGGAATAATAATGTTGAAGATGTATTATATTCTTTGCATGTGGACTACACTGGGTGCAAATCCAATAACCACACTAATGGCGGGGGGGGCGGGGCATTAGCCCCTCCCCTGTTGAGTAGAGAGATAGCCCCGAGCTGTTAGGGTTCAGAGCAGCAGCCCAAAATTTTCATTTTTTGCCTGGTTTTGCACTTTTTCAACCAATGGTTTTTTGGCCCGTTGTAATCTAATCCTAATTAATGGATTAGGTTTGTAATCTAATACGAGTTAACAGATTAGAGTTTTGGATGTTGTGGAATACCTAAATATTGTATTGTGAACATTCATGTTAAGACAATGAAGAAGATAGAAGTGCGGCTCTAAGGCAGGTTTGCTTTTCCTAGTTAAGGGTTTCTAGGGTAAATCTCTGTGTAGTGCATTGTTAACTCCTGGATTTTCATCCTTGGGCATCCAGAGGGTTAAGAGACAGCATACACCATTTGGCATGGCATTCAGAGTTTTTCCTAGAGTGTTAGCACTTGTGTGAGCCAAAGGTTGGTTCCCATCAGAGACAAGTACATGACTAGTATATGGTTGCTTTTGTTTCAGAGTTAGAGCTAGCACAGTTTCACAAGGATTTGAGAGGGATTTCTATATATAGCAAGTGACCCTACTCTTTAGTGTTGAATTTTCTGATTCTCAAATCTTGATAGTTATTGTTCTATAATTTCAATGCAAAATTTCCTTTCATGCCACAGTTATCATAGAATAACTACACACTGAAAATCTCAACTATTACAATGCAGTGGAAATAACAAGATCTAGAAATATTAACCATGCACAGTAGACACAAGAACACAAGAATTTATCCTAGGAAACCCAACCTTGGGAGAAAACCCAACAACCTTTGTTATAGAAGAATCAATTCAAGAGGTAGCGCACAAGATAGAATACCAAGAACTTCAAGTTGCAGCGAGTTTTACCCCAAATAAGACCTCCTTGAAACTTGAGCCTTTTTTCTCGAGTGAGAGATGAGTGAGTGAGTGTGTCAAATGAAATTAAATGAACCTTTATTTATATTTGTCAAGTCACCTGTCTTTTTCATGTGGGGCAGACTTCTTCTCCTGGGTCTTCAATTTTACTTTATTGTTTTCTATCTTTTACTTGGGAAGGTCGACTTCTCTTCTTGGGTCTTCAATTGCTTCCTGGAGCTTCTTTAATGGTCAGATGGGCATCGTCTTGTCTTCTTGACTTAGAATAGAATATTCCGGAAGCAAGTGAACCATTAAACAGAGGTGTGGAAACCCTAGAAGGCAAGTCGGCCTAGAAAAATAAATAATATTAGAATATTATCTTCCAAAAATACAAGTCGGCTCCACAGGAAAAAGATAAACAGAAAATATAATTACCAGAAAGTCAGGTCGGCCCAGCCAGAAAAGTCACTGGATAGATTAATATAAATAGAGGACGTTTTAGCTCATTTGTACACCCAGTTAGTGCGCAAGTCTTGTGCAGAGCTGCAGTTACAGCTGCAAGGAGGAATAAGGGTGCATGGTCATGTCTTGGTCTTGGTCTCTCTCTTGGTGATTTTCTTAGTGATATTCTTGGTTATTTTCTTGGTGATATTCTTGGTGATTTTCTTGGTGATTTTCTTAGAGAGTAGTGCAGCAGGAGTTGCTGCAGTTGTGTATGGTACTTGTTCTGTGGATATGGAAACTCTCTCTTGTGTGCTACCCTTGGAGAAGGAGCGCTCTACTTGTCTTGAGTTGTTCTTGCAGTTAGCATCTAGGGTTTATTTGTTGGTTCTGGAGTAGGGTTGCCAGAATTATTCTAAGTAAAGGGTAGTGTGCTCAAGGGTGGCATATGTGAATGGCTATGGTTGGGTGACAATGATGTGACATTGTCTATGGTGAAACAAGCATACCAAAATTTCAACATGGTGTCAGAGTTGGTTTCCTTCACAACAGTCTAACCGCTGGAAGGAAGATCCTCAATTTCCCCCATCGTCAAGATCATTGAGCAGTACTCACTAAAAGGGTCGCCTAAGTTGGGCACATCTCTTCCCCGAATCAGATCTGCAAAGTTCTGAAGTTGTGAAAATAGGGTTTCCTCATAAACCCTAGGTCTGCAGTGCCAGTTGCAGTTGTAGTACGAGTTCCTTCATGCCAGTTGCAACACCAGTTGCAGTGGCAATTGTAGCACCAGTTGCAATGCCAGTTGCAGCACCATTTGTAGTGCCAGTTGTAGCACCAGTTGTAGTACCAGTTGTAGTGAAAGTTTTTGTGAAGTGTTGGGACTAATTTTTGGTTGTCCTACTGCACCTTACCCTAGCGCATCTCCAACTACCCTTAGATTACAAGGTGGAGCACCTTTGAAGTTTTAAGGTTCATCATTGCTTACCGTTGTTGCCGGATGGTGCCACTACCTACTAATGCATATTTAAACTGTATCACTATTTTGAGTGTGATTGCAGGAGAAGGGATCTCTTACAATCATAGATCCAGAGGGATCTCAGACCCAACACATTCAGAGGAACAACGCACTCCAGGTTTGATTGTTTTCATATGCCTCTAGTTGTTATGGCATTATTGTAATCTTATGAACATCTAGTTGTATTTTGATCTATTGAAGTTATAGTAACCTTTGTTCAAAGTTAAAGTTATAAGTTGATTCTAGTCAAAGTATTAGATTGATTAAGGTTGAGATTTTAGAGTTTATTTGCATTATATTCTCTAACTCAGATTTATGTCAAGAAAGCATATTGTCTTAAGTACAGGGGACAGGTTGAAGAGAATACTTGCCATCTTGAGTGAAGGAGACTCGGAAGAAAATCACCAAGACTCGTTCTTGAAGATAAGACTCCAGGTTCTAGGTTTGATTGATTAAATTAATAAGTTTCCAATTTTCACATATCAAGTTTGATAATTGCTACATTACTAGTTGTGACAGCAATCCTTGAAAGGTTCTATTATTGCTAGATACAATGAATACTTGGGATCATGTGAGTACTATCAATATAAATGCTTATTGTACATGGTCGAAAGATGAAATAACATCTCCTCTAGGAGATACTTCTTGTTTTGCTTCCAGGCAAGTCACCTTGGTAATAATATGATGATTACCACAATATTGCCTTTTTATTCTTGTTGACATAGATATGTACTTATGAAAATGCTACTATACTTTTTTGTTCTTGTTTTCTTGTCCAGGCAGGCTACCATGGAGGAATGATTGATCACAACGCTAGAAGAGTGTTGTTCCTAATTATTATAACTGTATTTTTATTTTGGTTCTTGTTCAAGGCAGATCACAAGCAATAGCTCTAAGAAGGAGCTACTGTGATTATTGTTCTCATTCTTGATTTTATTATTATAAGAGTATTATTCTTGTCTATTGTTTTTCCCATTGTTGTCCTTGTTCCGGGCAGGTCACGGGTGATAACTCCGAGGGAAGCTATAGTGACAGTTGCAAGAGACAACATACTAGATGGTCTCTAGCTTAAGACATGGAGCAGACTATCCAGATAAGAAGTTGTATACACGACCGTATATATCCATGTACCAAAGAAGAAGAAGACGAAGAAGGGTACTTTTGCGAGATACATAGTATCTCATATGGAGATTGATTGTAAAGAGAAGAAGGCTCCAAAGATGACCGAACAAATCCCTCTAGTGCAGTTGATCACTTTTTAGATCATCAGGAAGAGTTAGTAGAGCCAGAAGGGCCTACCCAAAATCGTTGTAGTAACCAAGAAGAGATCAGCATGGTCCCATGAAACTTTGCAGGATGCAACATTGATAAGCCATATCATGAGGAGCATATGGCTCCGAAGATTATACAGAATTAGAGGGAGTCAAGCTTCACAAGGAGAATGGAGACTCAGAGACTTTTAGATTCAGATGAAAGAGAGAGACGTCTTCTGGAACTGACAAACAGATGCCATGGGTTGAGAAGGCTAGATCGAAGCTTCAGAGGCTTCGAGGAGATATGAGATCTTATGGGAAGATTCCATTGCTTCGGTAGACTTTGCTACAGTGACCAAGGAGGAAGCCAGTCAAAAGGACTGGGATATATATCTTTTCCTTGGTTCCGAGACCAAAAGGGAAGTCAGTGGTGACTTCCACGTTGATCTACAAGATCAAGCATGTTGCAGATAAATAGCCTAGAGATGTACAAAGCCTGATTTGTGTCCAAAGGATTCTCCTAGCAAGAGGGAGAAGACTATGACGAGACACTTGCTCCAATATATTGCTACCGACGAACAGGTAGCAGATATGTTGACCATGCCTCTGTCAGGGACAAGCTTGGAGTGGTCCAAATGTTTTTCTCTAGTAGTGAGGAGTGATGTGTTCCCCAGTAGCGGGAAGTGATGTGTTCCCCAGTAAAGGGAACTGATGAGATCCACAGTAGTGGGAGCTATTCCAACACAGGTTGGTACTCCAATGCAGGCTGGTATGTTATCCCATCGCAGGTTGGTACGCTACCCCATTGTAGGTTGGTACTCCAACGCAGGATGGTATGCTACCCCAATGCAGGTCGGTACTCCAACGCAGGCTGGTATGCTACCCCAGCGCAGGTTGGTACTCCAACGCACGCTGGTATGCTACCCTAGCGCAGGTTGGTACTCCAATGCAAGCTAGTATGCTACCCTAGCGCAGGTTGGTACTCCAATGCATGTTGGTATGCTACCCCAGCGCAGGTTGGTACTCCAGCATAGGACGCAAGTTGGTATGCTACCCTAGCACAGGTTGGTACTCCAACGTAGGTTGGTATACTACCCTAACGCAGGTTGGTACTCCAACACAGACTGGTATGCTACCCCAACGCATGTTGGTACTCCAACGCAGGTTGGTATGTTACCCCGACGCAGGTTAGTATGCTACTCCAACAAAGGTTGGTACACTACTCCAGTGAAAGTGTATCACTTCTTATGATGTATGGATTCATGAAATTCAACAGGACAATGGTCGAGGTGTGCAGAAGCGCAAAAGCAGTGATGATGATCGTGCCAAGAGGAATACCTTCCTTGTTAAGAGAGAGTGTTAAATTTTTGAGTCAGATTCTGTGTGAACTGACGAGTTACTAGTTTTGTATGAGCTAGATGCCGACCTGTAGTGTCGAAAATGATTCCCAGTTAGAGTGTCGATCAATAGCATCGGAGGTTGCTAACTGGAGGGCCAACCAGTGGTGTTGGAGGCTTTTGCCAGCTAGATGGCTAATGTGCAGCTATGATGGTGAGACTTGATCTGTTTGATCATATGATAGCCTGTGTGGCTATGGTGATGCTATCTGTAGACTGATTTGCAAGACCATGTGAGTCTTGCCCATGCCATGTGAGATGGATGGACGTGTTTGAGACCACTACATGAAGAAAATCTTAGTTAATACCTCCCTAGCTAAGAGGGAGTGTTGATGTTTTGGTAGCTGTGGGAGGTATTAACCTCCACATGTAACCTATGACTTAGAATAGAATATTCCGGAAGCAAGTGAACCATTAAACAGATGTGTGGAAACCCTAGAAGACAAGTCGGCCTAGCAAAATAAATAATATTAGAATATTATCTTCCAGAAATACAAGTCGGCTCCACAGGAAAAAGATAAACAGAAAATATAATTACCAGAAAGTCAAGTCAGCCCAACCAAAAAAGTCATTGGACAGATTAATATAAATAGAGGACGTTTTAGCTCATTTGTACACCCAGTTAGTGTGCAAGTCTTGTGGAGAGTTGCAGTTGCAGCTGCAAGGAGGAATAAGGGTGCATGGTCAACTCTTGGTCTTGGTCTCTCTCTTGGTGATTTTCTTGGTGATATTCTTGGTAATATTATTGCTAAGTATGGTGCAAGTTTGAGAGAGAGAGTAGTGCAGTTGCAGCTACTGCAGTTTTGTATGGTACTTGTTCTGTGGATATGGAGACTCTCTCTCTTGTGTGCTACCCTTGGAGAAGGAGTGCTCTACTTGCCTTGAGTTGTTGTTGCAGTTATCAGCTAGGGTTTATCTGTTGGTTCTGGAGTAGGCTTGCCAGAATTATTCTAAGTAAAGGTTAGTGTGCTCGGGGGTGGCATATGTGAATGCCTATGGTTGGGTGACAATGATGTGACATTGTCTATGGTTAAACGAGCATACCAAAATTTCAACACCCAGTTGATGTGTTCATTTCCCACATAACACCTCGAGTCTCTGTCAATCCTTGTCAAGTCACATGATCAAGGATAAAGACTACACTTGAGACATTCTCCTTGGCCAAGTCATATGGCCATCTAAGGAGAATGTCCGCTTGATGCTAATACATGGAGAACATCAACGCCCTGGGCCATTCTCCTTAGCCAAGTCACATGGCCATCTGAGGAGAATGTTTTCCCGATGCATATGTGCCTCTAGTCTTTGTCGGTCCTTGTCAAGTCACATGATCAAGGATGAAGACTATGCCTGGGCCATTCTCCTTAGCCAAGTCACATGGCGAATCTGAGGAGAATGTTCGCTCGATGCTGCCCAAAACATCAACATTCAGGAGGTAGTGGTCGGAGACTCATTTGACAGTTTTGAGCATACAGAGTTGGTCCTTGCATGATATTGAGCCCAATGACATTTTTCCAGACGACATGCAAGTAATTTCTATTTTTGGTAGGTTGAGCTCCAAGCCTCAGATTAGGATTCTGAGTGTGCAATATTGATCCTTGAGACATTCTGAGTCTTTTGGACCTTTTCCTAGATGACTTGTCAGCATTTTCTATTTTTATCAATTAGACCATCGAGGCTCGCATATCAATTTTGATTGCGTATTTGGAATCCTCACAAAAAATCGAATCTGATGAGTATGATATCATTGACATGTGGCGAGATTTTATTTTTAGCAATGTCTATTTTTAGACATTTGACGCGTGGCAGTGTTCTCCCCGTTATCCTGGACGTTTTTTACGGTTTCCTATTTTTTAGGAGCCAAACCCTATTTTTAGCAGTTTTTATTTATAGCATTTTTTATCGCCTCCAAAGGTGACAAGTAGGGTCAAATTCCGACTAGCGGTGATTCAGTGTAACATGCGGCATCTACTTGGCATCATTTAATGAGGGGGTGTACTTTCCAAGGGTAAAAGCATTAAAGTGAAGAATTAATTAATTAAAGGGGGCATGTGGATGAGGTGGCAATCTCATGGAGGTGATTGAGCCAATCAAAGCTTAAATCATTCACTAATTTTCTCTCGCTCATCATTAACTCACTTTCCATGCAAATTAATTTTATTAATTCCCTTTTAATTCCTCTTAAACACTAAATCCCTAAAATTTAGGGCG
Organism: Picea engelmannii; assembly: GCA_009831015.1. Lineage (NCBI taxonomy): Eukaryota > Viridiplantae > Streptophyta > Pinopsida > Pinales > Pinaceae > Picea > Picea engelmannii. Next base: position 753,314 of record ML787663.1, on the reverse strand, counting down.
CATTCTCCCTCCTGGGCTAGCGCATGCATATCTTGGCAAATTTTAGCGTTTGAACATGAATTTGATTGCTTTTTCCCTCCTCCATGCACTTAAACTCTTCTTAAATCCCAAACACATGGTTTTCCCCTCTTATTATGTACCTCCCATTCCTTAAATGCGCCCTCACTACTCTCTCTTCCCTCACACATGTAGCGCATAGCTCTCACTCCACTCCACTCTCCTTTGCTCCATGTGCCACCTAGCTCCTCCCTCTCCATGTGGTGTTTAGACTCCATGGGTTTCTTGAGTACATTGTCAGCGATCAGGACAACAGATTATTTCTCAGTGCATTTTGGCAGGAATTGTACAGATTAGCAAACACAGAGTTGACTCCTAGTACCTTGTTTCCACCAGATGGTTGCATACAAAACTAGGAATCAAAGACTTGGCTTATTTAGATTCCCATAGTTATCAATGTGGCACAACGGAAGTCAGTAGGTATTGGGAATGGTGGACTTCTAATTAGGATGTGGGACCCGAGAATTCATTTGATTGGTAGATTGCTTCAAATTTTGATAATGATTAACAGGGTTGTGATAGTGAATGGTCTGTTTTATTTTTGGATTGTCATGAGAGGAGATGCGGAGACTTATTTTATATGGTGGGACAAATTCTCTTCGTCAATACCCAGGATCGAGTCTGGCAGTGGATTTGTAGACTTTGACTTCATTGAGATGCCTTTTTAGGATACGATTCATGGTAGTTGGTTCATCCCTTTCATGCATTTCAGTTTGGGGTTCCAGGAGAGGAGAATTTAGTTTGGGCTCGATGGGAAGATGTGATGATCAAAGTGGCGTTGCGTCAACATGGTGGTTCCTTTCTGAGACTAGTTTGGAACCCCAAAATTACATGGTTTGGCAATGCAGCAACTAGTAAAGATGAGAGCTAGTTTTTACTTTCAGGAGTTTACTCCTATGGTGCATTAGATTGGTTTCCTAGAAGAGCAATTCTCTTAGGGGTCGAGCAATTGCTCTACTTATCAGTAGTATTCAGAAGACCTCTTGTGTTAGTACCTTGCAAGACAATGCTTTGAGCAGTGGGTGCTTCACATCTTCCAAAATGGTTTGGGACCCTCGAATCATTCTCAATTTCAGTTTGGTTCAACTTGTTGATCGTAAGGTTATGATGGCATTGTAATGTTCCCAAGCCATTATGCCAGGAACATCACGGTTTTGGGTGTCTTTTTAAACTTTTTCTGGTTGTGGCATTTCGTCAAACACTTTGTTGATCTACTTGTTTACATGTGTTTACTTGCAAGTTGGCCTCTTGATTTCGGCCTTAGGGTTTACTGATGACTTTAATATATGTTTGAAGCAATAAACAAGAAGATAAATCATGGAACATACCTCAACCATATGCAATATGATAGACAAGACAAAACATCTCAAATCTTATTTTATTCATAAGTAGAAGAACCTGCTACAATGAAGATGTCAATCTGGAATGCACATCAGATGGCTAGAAGATAGGAGCTGCTACAAAATGCTCCAATAGAAGACTACAATAAGCCTCCAAAGGATGGATACACAATGAATACCGAATACAAGTAGATCTGGGTCGTAAGACTGCCAAACCCCCATGTTGGAAGGTGCCACACCTTGCTGGAATGCTGAAGCTCCTCAACAATTCGTCCCTGCTGCCAAATGTGTCCAATCACCTCAAGAAAGATGCCAAACAATAGATTGGGTGATGGAAAGAACAACCCAGGTGCTCGAATCTCCAAGATCTCTCTCAAACCCTATGGATCTTAACCTCCTCCAAGATATGGTGCACCCCCCTAGATGCCTGAAACCCTAGATAAATCGGCCTCACTCCCAGATGCCTCCAAATGCTCCACAAAACCACTAGAATGATAGATCAGGGCTTGGTTACCTCCCTAGTGAAGTCCCGAGCAAAATGGTGAAGATTTGAGCTAGCAAATGACTGAAACCACTTTCTGAAGTTTGCTCCTCTCCTCCAATTCGTCCCATGCATCTAATAAATCAAATGGCACCTGAAAACTCCTCCTGAATAGACTAGATCTGATGTCCAAGGCCCTGCAATGAAAACCCAGGTGATAGAATCTCCAAAAGCCATGTCAATCACCTGCAATGAATCTCTCACCAAGAATGGTGCACCCCCCTTGCTGGAAACCCCCAATGGTGCGCCCTCCTTCTCTTCATGTGCCTGTGGCTAGTGTAGAACCCTCCTGCATTGATGTAGAATCGAACTAGAATGGTGTGGGAGAGTATTGCATCTCCGAGACCAAGCTTGGGACAAGCTAGGTGGAATCTTTTGTTGGATTACTGAGAGGGGGGGTGAATTAGTAATAGAGCAATTTAATCATTTTTAACCATATAATCCAAGTGTTATATCAATGAAGCATTATCATCCAATAACTGCAGAGTAAATAAGCAATGAACAAATGAACAAACATACACATACACAGTACACCAGTGTTTTACGTGGAAACCCAAATCAGGAGAAAACCACGGAATGTTTTTTCTTATATGTCTTGAAGAATTACATTCATTGGAAGCATCAAATTCCTTTGTTTTTCCAGCTGTAACTGGAAGGAGGCTCCAACCCCCTAGCTTCTCAGGCTGCAACCTGAGGGAAGCTTCAACTCCCCAATTCTCTGGCTACAACCCCCTATGTTCTCCGGCTACAACCGGAAGGTGGCTACAACCACCTGTCCTTGCCTCGTCTTGCCACCCTGAAGTAGAAGTAGAATGATGGAATCACTGTCAACCTGTCACTGTGAGATATACCGCTGTAAACCTGAACCAATAAATTTGAACCATGCATCAACCTGTACCTCAACCTGTAATCAACCTGTACCATAAACAAGTGCATCAACCATGCACCAACCTGTACCAAATAACCTGTAATCAACCTGTACCATAAACAAGTGCATCCAACCATGTA
>ML787663.1:721016-735815 GCA_009831015.1 Picea engelmannii | reverse complement strand
CTAGGAGTAAGCCTAGAAGGAAGAGGTTCCAGTCAAGGTGACAGTGTGGACTTGGAACCTAGACATTGTGTCTCCGAGGACACACTAAGTGAGTTGGACTTAGCTCACGTTAGCAAGTGTGTATTAGGACGGCAACAGAGCCTAAAACCATTGAGCAGATTGGCTTCAGTGGTGAAACTAATCCACCCTAGTCAATCAAAGGGAGAGATCACACAGATCTCTCATTGGATTCATTGTGGAAGAAGAGATCTACATCATTCTGGAAAATCGTGTGGCATCTTCAGGGTTTGTAGGAGCTTTGTGAAGGCCGTATTGTCTATTTGCAGCTGTAAGAGTCACAAGAAGAGATCATACCATTGTTTTCAGGTTGTGGTTATTGGAAGGTCATTGCTGTTCATGGGATTGCTAAAGGAGGCTGAACCCCATTTGTAGATCTTGTGGAGGACAGAAAGGGGTCGTACCCTTGTTTACTGATCGTGGGGTCTCAAGAAAAGGGACCGTTTCAGAGGGATCAGGTTGCTGTTACCCTCATCCACCCTGCTCATCAAATCGTGCCCCAAAATCAGTGTTGTTCTTGCTGAATAGAAGGGCTGTTTCAGTGCATGTATCGCTGCACTTGTTGGCTGATTGTGGAGTCTGGAAGGGGGTCTGTTACAGAACATTATTGCTGCCCATTAACTACAGTCCTAGCTGACATTATTCCCAGCATATTGAACCAGCTAGAAAAGGGGTCATCCCACTGTCATTATTTGCAGCTGTTAACAACCTGAACAGTGACATTTTATAGCAGCTCGTGGTGTTCAGAAAAGGCTATCCCAGAATATTTATTGCTGCTCAAATGTGTACTCTTACAGGTCAGAAATAAGGGTAAACAATTCTGATTTTATTGCTGAGTTTATGTATGCTGTTACAGTCTTGGAATGAGGGTAACATTACTTGCATTACATGTAATTGCTGTCATTTTGTGATTGAATACAATAAGCCCTTTTTGTGTGACAATTATATGATGGATTTGTTGTGAATATGAAAAGGGTCTGAAATTTTATTACAGCAAAGGTATAACAACAGTAAGAAATGGTGTGACAAAGGTTATTGGAACTGTTGTCAAACTGTTTGACAAAAGTCCTGAACTAAAGAAACACTAAAACATATCAGCAGTGGAACTGTTTGACGAAAGTCCTGTACCAAATAAACATAAAACTTAGCTGTACAGTCCTGTACCATATTACAATAGCTTTTACCATCCTTGTGAAGTCTGCTGGTAAAACACCATCATATTGTGCCCTATTGTCAAATTAGTAGGGCTTGCCAAAAAGCATGTCACAACAATCCAATGGTGTAATCTCACAATCAATTGTATCAATAAAATGTTCAATGGAAAATTGACAGAACACCTATATGTGATAGTTGTGGACAAACTTGCTTCCGTTACCCATCCAAGATCATGTGGTTGTAAATGTAAAGGGGTAGAGAGTTGGAGTGAGTCGACCAACTGCTTAAAGACCATTTTCTTTTGGCTGCCACTATCCATAATGAGTTGTCTACATGTTTTCATGATCCAGAAAGTGTGAGTGAAAAGAGCTTCTTATTTCAAGACCAATATAATTCTTAACTAGCAAGATTAGTGAAGAACTGGAAGAATCAGGTTTCTAAGGTTGTTCCTATGGGACAGGTTCTTCGATAACCTGTTGCAGTTTAGCAAGGAGGAGTTGGCCTTTTTGGCATGGCATTCATCGTTGGAATGCCCATACAATGTTTGATAATGTATGGTGGTTGAAAAAAGTAGGGAAGCGAAGCTCTTTCTCTCCAAGGGATGTGGGAGTTGTTGGGTGGGTTGGTTAACCTTAGCTTTGACTTTGGAAGCAAGTTGAAAGGCATAATCCAATAAAGAGATAGGGAAGAGTTCAAGTTTTATCTTAATGTGGGGAAGCAAACTAGAAATTAACTTGACATAGAGGGTCTCGTCAAAATCCCTTACCACCAATAATAATGAATTAAATTTAATTGGGTTCATTACATAGTGAGTATCCTAGCTCAACAACTATAGCTACAAAAAGTAATGAAATTACACAAGATTGGATGTCAATGGATGGTCGCTTTCTCATTAGAGATATAGTCTCACCACCCTTCTTTATTGTATCAACTTCTTATTGTTTCATAGCAACAATAAAATATTATACAAGTCACCAAATAAGCTATACACGAACTAAGTGGCAAGGGGAATGACCATGTGAAAATAAAATGCTAAATACAAAAAACTAAATCTGTTGATAATAAAGAGAACAAACCAATGTAAACTGACATGCCTATGTTGCACACTTTGAAGACTATGCACTTGCATTTCAATTAGACGTAAACAAAAGATGAAACAATACCTTTAGTGAAGGAGCAAGCTGAAAAAAATCTCCGGTGATAAAGTCAATGCGATCATCAACTCCATATATTTTTGCATTGTGTCGAGCATACTCAATCTTTTTTGGATTTATATCAATTGCAATTACATGATGGCTCCTGAGGACCACATCATAGAAATATTTTCCTTAAAAATATTATCAAAACTTGAAGAAATGTTAGAAAAGTGAATAGTTGAATACTAGATGTACAACTCAACATGGTAGAGGACAAGTGAGAAGAAAATTCTTAACATATGAAGCTAATTTCATATAACCCTAGCTTGAAGAATAAAGATTGTGCACTTTAGTTCTTTTCATTTTGATTAACATGCAACATTTTATTTTATATGTTATCTTTTGGATTAACCTACTACTAACATAACTTATAATTATATAACAAAAATGGCCAAGCTTTCATTAATGTTGTTGGAGGCTCTTGATCAAGATTGACAGATATAGATAAGATTTTGGAATCTCATGCGAACTTGACATTGGATTGATTAAGCCATTGAATATGGCTAATATTATATGATTAGGAAATTCATTTTTCCTTAAACGTTGGAAACAATCTTGGGGTTTGTAAGTTGAATAATAGGAATATTCCTCTGGCAAGGAAGATTATAGTCTTTTCTAAAATTCTTTCAACAAGTAATGGTTATTACTATTCTTGACAATTTTTCAATGCCTCTAACGTCTTCAAGTTCGAATGTATTTTGTACAACTAGCTTTGGGGAAAACCATGAGAGAGGCAAAGTATACCTTTAGCTTTTTGGGATATTTTTTCTTGAGAAGGATAAAGGGGAATTGGGACTAATGAACGTTTACACTCGAGGCTTGGTTCTTGTTGTTAAATAGATTGTAACATCTCTAAAAGGCAATGCTCATTGTCAAATTGTTCTTAGGAACCAAATTAGTTCATTTTTCATATATATGGCTTCAATGGGAGATTTAGCCTTGCAAGCATTATTGACAATGCATCATATTTTTCTACTCAAGGGTCCCCAATAATGAACATGTAATGTCCCTTTCCAAATAGGAGCTCCAGAGAGGAGGCTTAATAGTCTAAACCACCCTGTTAGACTATAGCCAGGGCCAGAAAAGAGGTAAACAGGGTTACTAGAGGTCACTCCAGTCAAAGGTGTTATGTTCGGAAAGTGACATTGAGCTAAAAGTGGTTAAAAGCGCTTTTAAGTCATTATAAGCTAAAAATAGAACAAACGATCTAAAATTAGAAGTCAACAGTGAATTAGGGTTTTAGCAGTGAATTAGGGTTTAGGAAAGCTATAAGAGAAGGGTCAGCGACCTAATTCATCATTATGCAGATTATGACTTGTCAGTGAGGAGAGAGGCGCATCTCAAGAGATATAGTTCAGTGGATTCCAGGAGGAAGACACCAGTTGGATGATTTCGGTGTTGAGAGACACACCCTAGTCACCGGGAAGATCACACAAGTCTTCCATCATTCTTCAACAGCGGTTACACAGGGTCTAGCAGCAAGGGCGCACTTATCCAGGTTGAGAGCACAGCTTCTGAGGACGTTCAGTGGATCGACTTGTCCCATCCAAGGAGAGTTCAGAGATTCCCCTCTGACCCAGTTGAGAGGAAGGCAAGGCGCATATTTTTCCTGGATCCTCGTCAGATTCCGACAGAGGAATCATCTAGGGCGCATTTTCCAGACTTGGAAGTGCAGCAGTTTTGGCGGACACATTCAGGGTTCCCGAGCGAGCATCAAATCAGATTCAGGGAAACCCTTCTGACCCATTTCCCAGTAGCTCAGGGCGATCATTTTGAGATACTTCTCAGCTTATTCCAACGGTGGAATCATTAGGGCGCAGTTTTCTAGAGAGGGATCGACGCATTCCCCCAAGGGGATCCATCCCGGGTCCAAACACATCAGCAGAGGGGATAGTCAGTCACCAGGACTGAGAATTAGAGCAGGACGCGCCATTTGGGATAGTTTCCAGGCCTTTCCGAGAGGTATAGCCACCAAGGTGAACTTTCCAGACCTTCAGCAGTTACCGTGCGAGCTGCCATAGTTCCAACTCATCCTTTGACCCTGTAGTGCTCATTTACTACTGGGTATTATCATTTAGTTTGCTTATTGTATTCGGGCTAAGATCCTTTTGTCTTTTGATCTAGCCCAGTGATTCATTTTATTCAGCTGCATTCGACATTTGTACTCCGCAGAGATATCGTAATATCAACTTTGCAGTCCTTTATCGCATTTGTTATTTGTATGATCAGTTATATGTTGTAAACAATTAATCCCACACACACATTAGTAGTGTTTCCTAGACTACCCAAGTCAGGAACATTACAGTGGTATCAAAGTTTTAATCCTGCCAGCCTGTGACTAAAGACGATGAGTGCAGCAGAAGACCCAAATGGTAGTGAGCATGTAGGTGATGAATATGTCACTTACAATAGGTGCAAGGAAAGAAGGTTTAGGCCTGACTTTCCTCCTTCCCCTCCCAGCTCAGAGGAAGAGGAAGAGGTGCACAGGGAAGCAAAGAGCAGGGCAAAGCGTGAGGCTGAACGCGAGGCAGAGAGGATGCTAGGAGACAGATATGAGCGACCAGAGGGCAGTGGTAAGGCCCCCATGGAGCCAGAGGCAGCCTTCATGCATGTTATCAACGATATGGTAGCTAGTCAGCGAGCCATGAATCAGTCCTTGGCACAGATGGTTGATAGATTGGCTATAGTGGGCACCCCAGGCACACAAGTCCCACATGCAGCTCAGGGGAACTCGGGAGTAGGCAGTAGACCCCAGTCTCCTACTCGCACATACCCCTCTTCGAGTAGGATTCCCAGACCTTTGTTTCCCAGTTTCCATAGGGCACCCCAAGTAGCAACATAGCTACTGATAGCACAAAGGTCGCCCACTCATGCAGAGGACATTGCAGAGTACAGGAGGGAGTATGCAGCATTGGGCAGTGACTTCCATCAGGACATGACCCTAGTCGAGTATTGTGGGCTCAAACTCATGAACCGCCCCAGAGAGCCACAGAGAGGAGGACTGCAACAACAACAAGGGCATAACATTGATTTCATCCGGAAAGTTGGTAAACTCACCATACCTTCTTTCGACGGATCATCCAAATGCACCGCCAGAGCTTGGGTACAGAAGCTAGACACCTACTACAAGCTCAACCAGATGACCGAGACAGAGGCCATTAGTTTCGCTACCTTACACTTGGAGGGTGAGGCACATGAGTGGTGGCATCATGGATTGGTGACATTGGGTCACAGTCGCATCATATCCTATAGGGAGTTCACAGAGAGACTAATGTACAGGTTTGACAGGAGGGATCCCGAGATCCAGTTGAGGGATCTAGCCCAGTTGAGACAAACTGGCATAACAGAGGCATTCATCACGGAGTTTCAGCAAGTAGCCATGGCAGTGACAGATATATCAGAGCCCAGGTTGATCATGTTATTCACAGAGGGGCTCACAAAGCCTTTGAGAGGATGGGTGAAGGCATACAGGCCACCCACCTTACAGGATGCCATCCTATGCACTCGAGATTTGGAAGACTCAGTGCCAAAGACTAAACCCTTTTCCAAACCCTTCATACCCTAGAAGGATCAAGACAGTAAGCCATTCTAGAGAGAATGGAAGGGCAAGGAGAAGTTGGATGATGAAACGAGGAGAGAGCTTATGAGGAAGAAGCTTTGCTTCAACTACAAAGACCCTTGGGTCCCAGGCCACAGGTGCATGGGCAAGGGAGAGATTCATTATATTGAGGTGGCAGCACATAGTGTGGACAGTGAGGAGGAGGAGCAGAACAGTGGATCCACTAGCTCAGAGGAGGAGTCAGCGCAGGCAAAGGAGCAGCCTCCCCGTAGACCAACGACACCGGCAGGAGCCCACCCTCCGATAGTTCCACAACCGCCTGAGCAGGCTAACAGACGGAAACCAGCAAAGGGAGGAGTCATAGCGACCCTTTCTGGTGTTCCCAAGTATGATACCCTCTTGATCAGAGGGACTATTCAGGGGCAATGGGCAATCTCCCTGATAGATGGTGGGGCCACCCACAAATTCATTGACGCTTCACTGGTATCGAGACGGGCACTTCAAACAGAGGAGTTTGAGGGGTTTGATGTTGCAGTAGCAGATGGCCACACAGTGGAATATCTAGACAGAGTTCCAGACTTGGAGATAAAGTTAGGAAACTACACAGTGAGAGACACAATTTATGTGGCTGACCTATCTGACACAGATATGTTGTTGGGAGTTTAGTGGATGATTACCTTGGGAAAAATCACCACCAATTACCAAACCTTAGAGATGGGGTTCAGAGACAGTGACGGGAAGAAGGTTGTTCTAAGAGGTATGTCGACAGAAGCACCCAGGACAGTTTCAACCAAGAGGATGGAGAGGATCTTCAGACATGGGGAGGTAGCATATGCCACAGATTGCTTGATCACTACGCGAAAGGATTCAGAGGGCCGACAACAATATCATACGGAGATCAAGAATTTGTTGGGACGACATCAACAGGTTTTTGGGTCGATTCCACCAGGGAGACCACCTGACAGAGGGTTTGAGCACACCATTGAKTTGGAGGAGGGGGCCAAACCTATGATCACACCCCCTTATCGTCATCCTAGGAGGTTCAAGGATGAGATAGAGAAGGCAATCAAGGAATTGCTAGCGATGGGACACATCAGACCGAGCAGCAGCCCATTCGCCTCTTCAGTTGTCTTAGTTCTGAAGAAGGATGGCACCATGAGGATGTGCATTGATTACTGAGCCTTGAACAAGAAAACCATCAAGAACCGGTATCCTATCCCGCGCATTGACAAATTAATGGATGAACTGCATGGGGCAGTTTTCTTCTCAAAGATTGATCTACGCTCTGGGTATCATCAGATCGGCATTCGAGAGCAGGACATAAAGAAGACGACATTTCAATGTCACTTTGGACATTTTGAGTTCTTGGCTATGCCATTTGGGCTAACCAATGCACCCGCCACATTCCAGTTTTGCATGAACCACATATTCAGAGATCAGTTGAGGAAATCAATCTTGGTTTTCTTCAACGACATCTTGGTCTACAACAAAACATAGCAGGAGCACATGAGGCATCTGGATGAGGTATTGAGCATCATGGAGGCGCATTCATTATATGCCAAAGAGTAAGTGTGAGTTCAGTATGACAGAGCTGCTTTACTTGGGCCACATCATCAGTGCACAGGGGTACAAGTGCACCAGGAGAAGATCAAGGCCATTCTGGATTGGCCAATGCCTAGAAACGTGACAGAGTTGAGGAGTTTCTTCGGGTTGTGCAGCTATTACAGGCGGTTCGTCTGGGTTTTTTCTCAGCTTGGAGCACCGCTAACGGATCTTACCAAGCATGGGGCTTTCATCTGGACCGAGGAGCCACAGAAAGCCTTTGATCATATGAAGGAAGTCATGGGCACTTGTCCAGTGTTGGCATTACCAGACTTCAACTTGCCAATTGTGGGCAGCAAATTCGTGGTCAAGACAGATCACAACACCTTAAAGTATTTCCTTGAGCAAAAGGACCTCAGTGCGTGCCAGCAGCAATGGGTGATGAAGGTACAGGCATTCGACTTCGACATAGAGTATGTCAAGGGGAAGAAGAACATTGTGGCCGATGCACTATCGAGGAGACCTGCGACATGTTCCTTGATGGAGATTTCAGCAAATTGGAAATCCCACTTGTTAGTGGAATATTCCAAGAACAAGTTCGCTTATAAGGTTATGGATGGGCAGATACAGGATGACAGGTATAGGGTCATTGACGATGTCATATTCTACAAGGACAGAGTCTACTTGGTGCCAGATTCGGAGCTCAAGAAGAAGACCCTCACATCAGTTCATGATTCACCACTAGTAGGCCATCAAGGGTTTTTCAAAACCTATAGACAGATCAGGGAGAGGTTCTCATGGAAGGGCCTCAAACAGGATGTTATGACACACGTCAGTGAGTGTGTGACTTGCCAGCAGAACAAGTCAAAGCATGTTCTTCCAGCAGGGCTACTTCAGCCACTCCCCATTCCAGAGCAGAAATGAGAGAGTATATCGATGGACTTCATCACAGGCCTACCCAAGGTCCAGGGTAAGGATTGTATCAAGTGGTTGACAGATTGACCAAGTTTTCTCACTTCTATGTCATACCAATAGAGTACAACGCAGTTCAGGTAGCTGAGCTATTCTTCAGGGAGGTCTTCAAACTTCATGGGTTGCCGAGGAACATCGTTGGTGACAGGGACAGTCGGTTCATGGGAGCATTCTGGAAAGAGTTGTTTCGGTTGGTGGGGACATAGTTGACACCCAGCACCAACTATCACCAGAGGGACAGACCGAGATTGTCAACAAGTGGGTTGAAAGATATTTGAGGAATAATGTAGGTGGACAGCAGAGAACATGGGTAAAGTGGCTTCATTTAGGAGAGCATTGCTACAACACCACTTTCCACATGTCCATTGGTATGACACCCTTTCGAGCATTGTACGGATATGATGCTTCCACTTTGGTGGACTTGGTTTTCCGGGAGAGCAGAGCTCCCAAGGCCAAGGATTGGATCATAGAGAGTCAGGAGATTCTCAATTTGCTGAAAGAGAACCTGTAAACGGCACAAAATCGACAGAACATGAGTACGAACAAGCACAAGATAAAGCACAACTTTGAGGTTGGGGATTTGGTTTTCTTGAGACACCAACCTTACAGACAGTCATCTCTGAAGAAGAGTGGGGCCAAGAAGCTCAAGCGTAGATTTTATGGGCCTTACAAGATCATGCGTCGAGTAGGCAAGGTTGCTTATGAGCTAAAGCTTCCAGAGGGGAGTGTTATCGTGCAGTTTGTAGTAAGGATAAAAGGCTAGAGAAGAAAGGGCAAAATGGCATAACTGGAACCAATCCCACCCAATGTCACCTCAATGGGATGGTTCTTTCTGTTTAGGGAGGTAAGGCCCAGGGGAGACATCCCTGGTGACCTGGGGTTTTGAGAAGGAAAAGGATTGTAAGACAAAGATAAGTTTCCCCCCTCACAAGTCACCACCGAGCAGATAGTCTGGCTAACAGCCAATAATAAAGTATAACCCAAAGAGAGATACACCTACCTAAGACAAAGCAACAAGAAACTGATATATGTAAATCAATGACTATCTAATACACATATAAGCAATTGGATAATAAATATTGACGAAGTCAATGTTTATAAAATAGCAATGAAATATATTGTCACTTCTTCAATAAATGCTAAGTAAACGTGGCATTCAATGCAACAATCAACACTTCATTAAATTAATGCCTTTAAACCACCATTCAACTACTTATAGGACAAACGTTAGCTGCAAAAATGATATTATAGCAAGGGATGACGACAGAAGTAGGTTAATAGGGTTAGTTTATAAGCTAGGGTTAGTAGTTAGGGTTTGATTCAAAGTGTTGAGAGTGGTTTTGATCAGAACATTCACAAGTTCGGTCTTAGATCAATGCGTTTCCAGGGTTAATGGAGTCAAAAGGAGGACACAGGAGCTGAAGGATCAAGAAGATAGTAAAGCTAAGGACTGAAAGATGAAGCTTTGAGGTGTTGCTATGGCAAGGCCTCAAAGTCAAAGCCCTAGGGGAGAAAGGCTCACTTTGGTGTAGGGGAACTAGGCCTCAGTGCTCTCTCCTCCTTGCTTAACTTAATGGAAAGAACAACTAGCCTAGAAAATGGCATAGAACTAAGACAAGAGGATTTGCGAGGTAACGTGTTGCTAAAGCAAGGCTTTGCCAGCAAACCCTAGAAAAAACGGCCCATCAAGGTGTAGTTGAACTAGGCCCTGATGCATCTTCTTCTTCTTAGCTCAGAGAAGTAAAATGGCTAGCATATGAAGAGGGAGGAAAGCGTGTAGCTAAGGCCAGGCTCAATCCTCTTCAGCATGAAAGAGTAGAGTGTTGCTATGGCAAGGCTCTATCTCATTTCAGCAACTAAAGTGGCTAAAAATCTTGACGGGGAAATGAGACAGATACCTACAATGTGTGCTTGTCCCCTAGGGTTTATTCAGCAAATTATAAAAATAAATGCAAGAGAAATAAAACTACAACCATTCATTCAAGAAGTTTTGCAGAAATTTACTTACATTTAACCAAGAAATCAAGTAGCAAACCCTAGTTGTAACACCTTCCACCAAGACAAATACCAAGAAAATCTTCCTTCAACAAGTGTGCCTCACTATTTCTACCAAAACCCTAGAATAGGGCGCAAATTTCAGACCTTGCCAAGTGGTGAGTGAGAGATGATGAAAAAATGAAGGAGAAAATCCTCCATTTATACAGTACCATGATCTAATTTTACATTTTAGGTCATGAAAAAGGCTGACAAGGCCAAAATACTAAAATCATATTGTTTTACATTAAAATGTCAAATTAAAACCCTAATCAAGATGAAAAGAGACAACAAGCCCCTCTAAAGGAGACGTTAGCCCTGGCGCGGTGACCAGTGGTGACAGCGTTACCCACGAGTACTTTCACAGAAATGAGAAGGTTGGCTCGTGATGAGACCCCCTTTCCCTTGGCCATGCAACCAAGAGTCACTACCCTGGCATGGTAACCAGCTTGTGGTAATGTCATACTGCTAGGTACCCATGGACCTAATAGGCTGGCTCGTGTGAAATATCCTTGATCCCGCTGATCAAGATATTTGCTACTGATCTAATGTTCTGCCTTGCAGATCTGATACACTGGGGGGTTTTTGGATGCATTTCAGTTGTATGTTTGAGATCTTGATGGTTATTGCATGTGCATGTGGGTTATTGCTTGTGCATGTTGGTTATTGCATGTGCGTGTTGCGTATTTATGGTTTAAACAACATATAAAGGATGCATGTGGAAGTAAAGAACATCAACTGCTCAATAACATGTATTATACGACTCAAGCATGGAAATACAATAGCATACTGGAAATATAGAATATAATCGTCAGCTAGATCTCATGGATCGTCACTGGAATACAAGCAAATAACATCAAAATACCCGTGATCAGAAGATGATAGCAGATCTGATGCATGCACAAATAGATCGACAAAAATATGTGATTCAATATCAACACAGAAATAGATCCAAGAATGATCAAAATAGGTAAAGGCACCACCGAGAAGGAGAGGATAAAGATCTTGGCGCTGGTCAGGGAATTCAAGGACACCTTTGCTTGGAACTACGATGATTTGAAAGCTTATAGGGGGGACGTTATCCAGCACGCTATACCTTTGGTAGAAGGAGCCAAACCTTTCTGACAAAAGCTAAGACATATCAATCCAAAATTGGCAAGCCAAATATAGAAGGAACTCCAGAAGATGGTTGACGTTGGCATCATAACCCCTATCAGATATTCCTCTTGGATGTCAAATTTGGTAGTTGTACGAAAGAAGAATGGTGACATACGTTTGTGTGTTGATTTACGTAACCTCAACCAATTGTCTTTAAAAGACAATTACCCACTCCCAAACATGGAACATTTGCTTCAAAGAGTCACAGGGGCTGGGATGATGTCTATGCTGGATGGGTGTTCAAGATACAACCAAGTCTTGCTTAAAAGAGAAGACCAACTCAAAACCGCATTTACCACACCATGGGGAACCTTTATGTACTTAAGGATGTCGTTTGGTCTTATGAATGCCGGTGCCACTTTCCAAAGAGCAATGGATTTTGCCTTCAGGGACCTTATACAAAAAATCATAGAAATCTACCAGGATGACCTTACCATTGTGTCCAAAGATAGCAAAGACCATCTCTCCCACCTCAGGATTGTTTTCGAGGGATGCAGAAAGTATGGTATCTCGTTGAATCCCAAGAAATCCGTTTTCGATATTGATGAAGGAAAGCTATTAGGTCATGTGGCTTCGCAGGGAGGAGTTTCCATTGACCCTGAAAGAGTCCAATCAATAAAGGATGTTCGCCCCCCAACCAATAGAAAATCTTTACAATCCTTTCTTGGAAAGATCAACTTTATTCGTAGATTTGTGCCAAACTTTTCCGAGAGGATAAAGCCTCTGAGCGCCTTGCTAAAGAAGGATGTTGCCTTCAGGTGGGATAATAAAACCAACAAGTCCTTTGAAGATATTAAAGATGCTATCTCCCAAGCTCCTGTCTTGATCAGCCCTGATTTCTCACGAGATTTCATAATATTCTCGTTTGCATCCCAGGATACTATTGCTGGTGTCTTAATGCAAAAAGATGTTGATGACTATGAACATCCCGTGGCTTTTATGAGCAAGGTCCTTAGAGATTCCAAGTTGAATTATTCTATCACTAAGAAACAAGCGTATGCCCTGGTCAAATCCCTCAAACACTTTAGAAACTATGTCGGCTACAATAAAATTAAGGCTTATGTCCCATACCCAGCCGTAAAAGATGTCTTATCACAACAAGATTGCATGGGTACTAGAGGAAAATGGATTTCCAAAATCCAGGAGTATGACTTAGAAATAAAACCCACTAAAATAATAAAGGACAAGGTTTAGCCCAAATGTTGACCGAGAGCAACCAAGAGGCCATACAGATGGTTGAGAGTGAGCAAATAAACGTAATGATCAGCGAATTAGAGCATGATGAGTGGTATTTTGATATCGTCTACTATCTAAAGAACTTGTCTTGCCCCAATCACCTAGTAGACTACAAAAGAAGGGCTTTGAGATTGAAAGCTATGAAATACTGCTTAACTGAAGATGGACTTGGGTGGAGGAATCCTGACGGGGTTATACTTAGATGTGTGAACAAAGAAGAGGCAAAGAAGCTACTGGAAGAATTACACTCTGGATATTGTGGTGGACACTTCGCAGTTCGCACTACTGCCCACAAGATCCTGAAGGCAGGCTATTATTGGCCAACACTTTTTTCCGATACCCACCAGCATGTCAGATCTTGCCAACCCTGCCAGTACTTCTCCAGCAAACCAAAACTCCTAGCACAACCCCTTAAGCCCGTAGTAATAGAAGCACCTTTTCAGCAGTGGGGTTTGGACTTTGTTGGTGAGTTTAAGGACAATTCAAGTAATGGCTACCGGTGGATCCTAACAACCATAGACTATTTCACTAGATGGGTCGAATCTATTCCTACAAAGAAGGCCACCGAAGAAGTAGTCATGAATTTTCTGGAAGACCGAATCATAACTAGGTTCAGTGTCCCTTCCAAGATCACTACAGACAATGCCAAAGCTTTCAGCTCATATGCTCTGGTAGAATTTTATTTCAAATATGGCATTGTCCTATCCCATTCCTCCAACTATTACCCACAAGGAAACGGATTAGCAGAATCAACCAATAAGAACCTCATGAATATTTTGAAGAAGGTTGTGGGGGAAAATAAAAAATCCTGGGATAGAAAAATAAAGTATGCAGTATGGGCAAACCGAATAACAACAAAAACTTCCACAGGAAAAACTCCTTTTGAGCTGGTATATGGACTAGAAGCAAAATTTCCTGTGAACCTCCAGATTCCTATCCTCCGTTTCGCTCAACGATACACTATAGATACAAAAGCAATCCAAGGAAGGATCAATCAGCTAATAGAGCTAGATGAGACGAGGAGGAGTGCCTTTGGTCAAATGGAAAGAAATCAAGAGAAGATAAAGAACACCTTTGACCATAGAGCCAAGGAAAGAAACTTCACCAAAGGAGATCTCGTACTGCTATGGGATAAGAGAAGGGAAAAACCTGGTATGCACAAGAAGTTCGACAGTTTGTGGGGAGGTCCTTATAAAATCATGAGTTGTGCAGGTACGAACACTTTCAACTTAGAGACCATGGAGGGAGAAGCCCTGAAGCTGCCGGTAAACGCTTTGCACATCAAGCATTACTACCCACCGGGGACCTGATTTCACAGGTAAGTAGGCATTTTGTATTCGTGTATTATACCATTTGCATTTCATGTTAGTTTTCTTTCACATTTGCATTGTTGATTGTTTTATTTCAGTTTATATCTATGCATGTTCGGGTGGCATTACCGCCCCATTTTTGTTACTGATGCCCCTATCGAGATTGAGCAGGTCTGCAGGTTATGCCAAAGATGTTGAGGTTCTCATGCGCTCTACAGTGAACACATGTCCCCGAGTTGGAGCCAAATGTTATCCCCGATTTTTAGGGATGACTAGGAGATCATGTCTTGAGGCCCACAGGTCCTAGACATGGAGTACCGAGAGTAGGATTGACCTGAGCATGGCCCTGGAGGGCCCATCCTTTTCTTCTTCCATCAGCTTTGTCTTGTCAGCAGCAGCAACATCCATCACCATCAGCTTGGTCTTGTCAGCAGCAGCAACATCCATCACCATCAGCTTGGTCTTGTATCAGAAGAGGTTCTTGCTCCATGAGGTAATTGGTCCAGGTATCATGGTATGTGTCACTTTTGATCATTGAAACCTTTAAATATATGCATTTGATTCCTTTTATCTCTAACAA
>ML787663.1:676248-695045 GCA_009831015.1 Picea engelmannii | reverse complement strand
CATATTTTTGGTGTTTTCTATCATTGGAAGGTTTACAACTAGGGTTTGATAAGCTCTTCATGGATTTGTAAGTGTATTTTTCATACAAAACTTCTTGATTGAATGGTTGTAGGTTAAGTATCTTACATTTATAGTTACATTGTGATTATTATGCTTAATCATTGAAACCCTAGGTAGCAAGCACACAAGTAGGTCCTTGCTTCATGTCCCCATGATAGAAAATTTGTTTAGCCATTTGATTAAGGAGAATATAGCCTAGCCATTGCTACACTAATTCCCCCTTTTTCTGAGTTAGTTTTGAAATATAAATTGAAGAGAGAGGACGTCCTAGGCTTAATTGATTTTACACCTAGGGTTTGACTCTTAGGGTTTGAAAAGCCTTGGCCCTACAACACTTTTCAGCCCTAGATTTATGTTTTTAAGCTAGCCGTTTTTGCCAAAGAGTTTAAGGAAAGAAGGAGGAGCATGAGGCCTTGCTTAAGCAACATCGGAATGAGCCTCCTCCCCTTAGGGTTTTGACTTCATGGCCCTGCCATTGCAGCACCATTAAGCCTAACTCTCCCGTCCTTAGATTTAGATTCTCCCAAGATTTTAGCCTTACTCCTTGACTCCATTTACCCTAAGGCACTAGTCTAGAACTCCAACGTTGAGTCTATTGTGTTAAAACAACCTTCTCAAAACTCTTAAATTGAAACCATGACTAACCCTAGCGACTTACTAACCCTAATCCTATGATGACGTCTTGCCTCTTATGAACTTTTGCTTGGTATTAAAGTTGTGGCTAGGTCATGTATTGATAGATATAGAAGTGTTGAGTATTTTCATTGGCCTATTTTGCAAAACATCCACCTCTTTGCCTACCAAATCTAACCTAGAATAGGGCTGACGTCACCCTTAGTAGGCTTGACGCAGCAACATTATATGTGAGCATATTTATGGTGTTTGATGCATTGTGATAATTCAAGGATTAATTTTGTACATTGAATGCTCTATCATTTGGTATTTATTGAAGAAGTAATATTAGAAGCCATAGACTTTATTGTAATCATTGACTTCGTCAATAATTACTTTTATTTATGCACATGTGTATTTTATATTGATACTCATTGACAATTGAAGCATTAACCACTATTTGCATGTTTTAGTTTTATTGTTGTCTTGTCCTGCAAACAGGTGCTTCTACTGTGGTTTATCTTTTTCTTTTGACTATCTTCTTGGCAGTAATCTGTGAAGAGAAAGCTTACCTTAACCTTTGAGCCTTAACCCCTTGAGCCTTTTCCTTCAATACCCTAGATTACTAAGGACGTCTCCCTTGGGATCAGCCACCCTAAATAGAAAGAGCTCCCCAACGAGGTGACAGTGGGTGGGGAAGCTCCTGTTACGCCAGTTTGACCCTTACTTTTAAGCTACCTGACCTAGACTACAAACTGAGCGATAACAGTCCCTAGTTTCTAGTTCAGTTTTAAAGTTAAGTTCTAGGAGTTGATTTTAGTTTGTTAAGGTTTGGGGGGATTCTAACCTAAGATGCTAAGGTAGCAATGCAAGAGGCAAGGTTAGTAGGTTAAGCAAGCTTTTTCCTAGGGCAACTAAGACTAGTGCCTAAGATTGGGCAAGAGGTCAACTAAAGTTAAAGGATGATTTGTTACAAGTATGATTACAAGATATACAAAAGAATAATTGAACCAAATATTAAATACAAGATTTACAAGTAAAGAATGCTAGGGTACAAAAAGCAAGCTAACCACTTTTAAGTATTTGTGTGCAGGATATAAGGAGATCAAAGCATCATCACATTTATGAGATTATCATCAACACATCAATCAAAGAAGACTTAGAGATTTTAACCACAAGTGTTATAAGGATGATGAAGATTACCCACTCTTAGTTATTAAACCCACAAAGTATTTACATGTTTTAGCCCAAGGTTGGATTATTAAAGTTTTCTTAAGATTATCAAGTTTTAATTACCTTTATTAAGATTTTCACCAAAGCCTCCTCCTCCTATTGCCAAATCGTTGTTGGATGCTCAAGATAGTATAGCAATGAGGCTAACCCTAGCTGTCACAGTCAGCCCAAAGCATTGAGTTTTAACAGAAAGGACAATCCTTTGTGCCGTGAGACCGTCCCCGGCCTATCACCGTTCATTGCCCTCCTCAATACCCATTTTAGATGGTGAAGATGGTGGTCTAAGGTACCCTATTAAGTCTATTAAGTTAATATATGAATTAGGTAGACTTTTAGGTGTATTTAGGAGTGTTTCAATTATTTTATGAAGCTTTTAAAATGTGATTTAGTGCTATGGCCGAAACTTACTTCAGCTTAAATGTGTTGCTTAAGCTTATGAAATGAAAAGGCATTAACACATATAAGCTATGTGAGAGAAAATTACTTAGTGCACCAATATGTAGCTTGCAAAGTAAAGAATTAAACCACAAGGGGCAAGAACAACTTGCCAACAATATATGAAAATAAACACACTTATCTTAAGATGATTAAGAGCATTAAGAATCAAGATTTAAGTGTGAGAAAGAAGATTTATGTGTTTGCCTACACTATCAACTTAACCAAAAGAATTACTTCAAGTATGTGGCAAATGGCCTTAGGAGATTAGAGCATGAAAGAAAAACACCATTCACTTAACTATTGAAGCATCTAAACATTTAGGGTTGGATTTAAGCATGTAGAGTAAAGATTAAAATTTAAGGAGCTTAAGTATGCAAATAAATCTAGCTAAGTTGATTATGCCCAATAGGCTTAAACTAAGGATTATTATGTGTGAGATCTAGATCTAGGATATTTCAAAACATTAAGCACTTAGATCAATAACACATATTAAACCCTAGCCTTACCACTTGGGGTATTCCTCTCCCAATAGGTAGGCAATTATTAGATTCACTTAACTTTAGAAAATAACCTGAGAGAAAGAAAGAGGCAAGCAAGTGAGAAAGATGAGCTAAGAGACAAGCAAACAAACCAAGCAAAACCTAACCCCCACGTCTTAGGGTTTGGGAGATGCCTTTCATCTACCAAACCCCACGTCCTAGCTCAAAAGGTGCCAAAAATGCAAGAAATGCCAAATTTAAACTAAACCCTAGCTACCCCAAGGCTCACACGTGGGAGGAGGTCGTACCATTCCTTCTCCCACAACTATGATCCACTAATTCAGCAAAAGGAGAAAGATATATGCTCAAGAAAGCTTAGAAATTGAGAAAGAAGGTTGAGAAATAGCTACCAATCCCTTTGGGGGGTCTTTGAGTGTTGTGTGGATGCCTTTGGGTAGCCAAAATCCCTCTCAACCAGATCTGAACCTGCAAAAACCAACAAGGTATCCTTGCTGGAAATGCCACACACAACAAGCAAAGTGAAGAAAAACTTTTGCCTTTCTAGGGCAAAAATTTTTCTTAAGAAAATTTGATATAAATGACCTATCTTGCTAAGTTAAACTAGCTGAATCCCCGGATGGGGTGACACGCGGCGAGGAGGTGACACCAGGCTTAGCACTAAGCCTGGGCTTAAATGCCGATGGCCGCCACCCACGCACCAGCATTTACGATGGTGGACGGCCACAGCAGTAGCATAACGATGGAGGGACTCCTCCCTCGCGCGACCATTTATGATCTTGGCGTACTCAGCATGGTAGGGGTTAAAGGCGGTCAAGTGATCTCAGCGTCTGGTTATGTGTTTTCATATGCTCCGGCTTCGGCTCTGATCTTCGCTTGGAGGCTCTGGTGTAGCTCTGCGTTCCTCTTGCCCTGGCTCACCACCCTTTCGTTGCATCTTGGCAAGGATTCTCCGAGCAGTTTGTTTGCGTGTGAGCCAAGACAGAGCCGGCCTGCTCGTGCTCTGTACCGGCCACCGCCCGTGTCCTGGCTTTTACGCTTACCTCTGCACCCGCTCTACGTTCTCACTCACCCCCAGGATACTATGGTTCGAAAAAGAGGAAGACCTCGCCGAGGCTCAGCTTGGAATGCCCACAAGGCGCAGCGGCGACGGAAAGAGCAATTTGAACGTGCTCTGGCAATGGCGACCTCCATGCTTCGGAAGAAGGCTCGGGCTGAGAAACGGGCGTTGCTCACCACCATCGCCGAAACGGGAGCTGGTTGCAGCAAAGCGGACACGGCCAGGAAGGAGGATGGAACAGAGGATATGTATCTCGCCTGTATTGTGGAGGAAGACACGAATATGGAGGACCTGTCGACAGTGGAGGCGCCCCGTGCCACAGTGGTGACTCGCAGGGAGGAGAGCAAACCCAATTTGGGTATGGAAGAAGAGTTTCCCAGTTGCATTGTTGAAGAAGTTCCTTGGCAGGACACTGAAGCGGCGTTGGAAGTGGACATCACTCGCTCGATGGGAAAGGATGCGGGGGATGGTGCGAAGCAGAGGGAGTTCGACGACGCGGATGGCGGTCTGCATGGCTTTCTCCTCCCTGCGGAGCACCTGTCCCTGGTGTTCCAACTCCGAGGCCACATGTCTGACCTGGAGCATCGTTCCCTCCTCATGGGCCAGCGCCTGGACATGCTTCTCGATGCATATTCCAACGTTCCAACTCGACGGAAGTGCCCCCTCTGCGCGCAGACTTTTGCCATCCCGGCTGGGTCCACGTGGCAGACTGACGATGTCGACAAGTCACCGGGTACCTAGGTTTTTATGCTATCTTGGTTTTTTAGTCTTTTATGCTATTGTTTTATGTTCTTCTGGACTATAGACATCTGTCCTGGTTTCCTCCGGGCAGGACAGATGCTACTATCATACAACTGTTATTTGCTCTGCACCTATGCTGGTTTCCGATAATCGGCAGCATTTTTGGTGACTCAGACCCATGACACTGTATATCTTGTTAAAGTTTTTTGTTAATCTAATATAGCAGGCTCCTCCTTTTTTATTTAAAAAAAAAAAAAAAGAGTTAAACTAGCTGAAATATATATGAATGTGAACAGCAATAAGAAGAAGAGTAAAGGGTGAGAAAGTATGGAGTTTGTATGTGTTTCAAGGGAAGAATCTTCCTTGGTGCATTCCCAATGCAACCCTTGAATCTAAACCTACAAAACTTGAGAGGTGATGTGCATACAAGAGATAATATGTTGAAAATACTAACAAGATGACATTTTAATCCTATCTAGCAAATCAAGATATATAGATCTAAAAGCATGTACATTGATAGATCTATCCAAGTAACATTTTACCTAAGATCCAATGTGTGCAATCACCAACCAAATCTAAACAAATTCACCTCATATGTGTGGCAAGAACAAGCATATGCATAGCCTTCCAATTATCCTCCAAAGCTTATCTTTATTACTCAAGAAAATGGATTTTGGAGGAAACTTACTCCAAAACCCTAAGAGCCAAAGAATGGAAAATGTGGAAAGAAAGAGAGAGAGAGAGAGGGAAATCAAGTAGAATAACATTAGCTCAAGATATCGTGAATTGGGAGTGAGGAAAGGGATCTATTTATACATAGAGAGGCAAACCTACCTCTCTTGGATCAATGCCAAGTGTCCACCACCAAGCAATAGAGTAGATCCCAAGGCTAGGGCACACCATCTAGGGTTTAGATCTTAGATCTAGGGTGTCGAAGGGTGTGGGAGGTGTTGGGATCAAGCAAAAGTGAGTGGGGGGCTATGGGATACGTGCCAAAGGAGTGGAAGGGATTAAATGATTTTTAAAAATTATTTTTTGGAATTTTCTAGATGGAGGGGGGTGCAACTCTCCTAGGAGGGCACAACTTTTGTGGGAAAAGCAAAGAATGGGATGCAATAAATGCAAGAAAAGGGAGTGGGATGAGGTAAGAAGGGACGTGGGGGGTGAGGGAAGGCACACCAACCAAGGGAAGGGGCCCTCACCACTTAAAACAAGAGATGCCACGTCTTTTTCCTCAAGGGGGGCATAACTTTCCCCTAGGGCATCATCTTTTAAAGGGGGTGAGAGGGTGAAAGGTGAGAGAGGGTTAGAAAAGGTTGGGATGGGTAGGTTATGCTTAGGGAGTCTCTATCTAACCTTTATCCATCATTTAACATCCTTTTAACTCATTATTACAATTTTACATTTTTGCCATGTTTGAACTTTAGCAATTAAAATTGTTGTTTTAGACTAACTAACACTCCGGGTGGACAAATCCATAGCAAAAGTTGTCCGACTGAGCTGAAACTTGGTCCATGGATGTGGGGGGTGCTATTCCATTTCTTTTGAGCACAGATACCACTATCAAAAGTCCAAGGACCTAATTTTTACAATTTTTGCTCAAAAATAATCAATTAATTAAATAATTAAACCTCCAAACTTAGGGAAATTTAATTAAAAAAAACTAATCTAGACTCGACGAAATTTCGCGAAACTCTTTAAGATGTCTTGCATGGTCATTTACAATGATTCCCTACAATAGTTACCAAAAGATAAGCCTACTAGAACGTCATTCACCACTTTGGAGGAATTATTGCAAGTGTGAGGGAAAAACTCAAGGGAAATCAATAAGGATGAAAAGCCCAATTGATAACCTGAGGATAAAAAACCCTCGGTGAAAGGAACTCTCCCAGTGAACCGATCCCAAGGTAACTGACCTATACATGACTCATGTAGACCTATTACATTATTAACCCATGCAAGGGTGCAAAAATTCCAGTTACAAAAAGAAGTGTTGGGGCCAAACAATGCCCTGTAGAACCAAATTTCTTCGACAAATGAGCATCTGATGATGCATCTCTTCATGCAGATGGAGTTGACCACCTATGTTGGAGAGGTGATCAACACGACCTAGTGGAGATCCAGCCTGAGCGCTTCTATTGAGCCATTTATCATCAGATTCTGACGGTGGAATATTGCAGAGCGCATTACCCAGCCATTTGGGGTTGCAAACGGAGCATCAGGACAGATCCGGGGAAACCCTTTCGACCCAGTTCCTCATTTGGCGAGACGATCTTTTTGATCCCTATAGCAGTTGATTCCGTCAGTGGAATCATTTGAGGCGCATCCAGTGTCCCAGGAGGTGCGCAAACCCCCCAGGGGTCCATATCTAGTACCTCACAGGCCAGATCTGATATCCGGCACTCATCCATTCCAGTCTAGAGGCCAGGGCGTTTCTATTGGAGAAATTTCCAGCGCATTCCGACGGTCTATCCTTCCAGACAAGTTTTCCAGCTAGTAGCGGTTATCGTATTTCTCCGGAGTCACATATTTCTGTCGATCTATGTAATGATCCCAAGCCAATTTTTTTTCTTGCAATCACTAACTAACCCTTGATTTGTTTATTAAGTGTGTGTATGCAGGTTGGCCATGAACATTTCGGCCTTAGGGTTTATTCAGTTATTTAGCCACAGATTATACAAGCATACATCAACAATACACAAGATAGGAACCACAAGCAATAGTTGAACTTTATTATAAGAAAGCAAGCACCTGATACAACTAGCAAACAGATCTGGAATAGCTTCAGATGGCTTCAAGACAATAATAGAGTTGCATACAAAATGCTCCTGGAGTTACAAAGCAAGCCTCCCAAAGGTTATAATAAAAGATGAACACTCAACTGCAAAACTAGGGTTTAAGCCCAACCCTTAAGCAACTGGTACGGCCCTGCTGGTGCTGGTACGGCCTACTGATGTCAATAGATACCTAGGGTTTGGCCCTCCTGAAGATGAAGTCTCCCCAACTGCTACCCAGCTCCTCCCAATGATAGATCAAGGCAAAGGAAGCCTCCTCTTGAAGTATGGAGCCCAAACACTGAAGCCTTCTCCACAAACTCTAGAAACCCTAAACTGGTATGACCCTCTTGAAACCCTGAATATGGCCAATAGTACGGCCTAGCTGAATATGGGCTCTGAATCCCCTGAAACTCTCTAGGATGATAGATCGGATCACCACAAACCCCCGAGAGAAGTTTCAAGGTCAGATCTAGCTTATGGCCTTCTAGATCTGACAAACACTGAATCACCAAATCGTCCTCTTCCACCTGAAATCGTCTCAACCTGCAAATAGATGATAGGGACATGGTAACTCCTCCAAGAAGCCCTCAAACTGATGAGCAAGGTCATGCAAGCAAAACCCTAATGTTGAAAACCTTTAAAGCTCCTTCACTATGGTGGATCAAACTCTCCCTCATCCAATGGTGCGCCCTTGCAGGAAAACCCTAGCTGGTATGGCCCTACTGATCCAACTGGTACGACCCTGCTAGTCCTCCTGGATAGATGATAGATGTAGAATGGTGTGGGTGGAGTATTTCATCCCCGAGACCAAGCTTGGAACAAGGTGAGTGGAATCTTTCACTGCTGAGTTGTTCACTAGGGTTTGTAATATCAAAACCCTCAAAACGGAATGCTCAAGAGCATCAACAAGCAAATACCAAAATCCGAAATGAATGAGAGGTGCGCCCTAGCATTCTATTTATACTTTTCTTCTATTTCCTTGTTGAGTTAAGTTAACCCCTAGGGTTAACTCTTAACTCAACCTCCAGTGCTTCTATTCTTTCATTGAGTTATCTTTTTAACTCCTTTCACCTTATTATTAAGTCAACTTAAGAATATAACCTTAGTTTGGTTGACTTTTCCCCTCAGTGTCAGACTATGGCCTACTAGGGGATGCCTAGGCCACTAAGTCTTCTCAAACCTCTTCATCAAAAGGTGGGGGACACTACAATCTATCCGTGCATGCATCAGATCTGCATTCATCTTCTGATCACAGGTATTTTTATGCTATTTGATTGTATTCCAGTGACGATCCATGAGATCTAGTTGACGATTATACTCTATATTTCCAGTGTGTTATTGTATTTCCATGCTTGAGTCGCATAATATATGTTATTGGGCAGTTGATATTCTTTACTTCCGCATGCATCCTTTATATATTGTTTAAACCATAAATACGCAAAATGCACATGCAATAACCAACATGCACCTGAAATAACCAAAATGCACATGCAATAACCTTAAAGATCTCAAACACACAACTGAAACGCATCAAGAAACCCCCAGTGTATCAAATCTACAAGACAAAACATTGGATCAGTAGTAAATATCTTGATCAATGGGATCATGGATATTTTAGTGGTATCAGAGCTTTAGTCCTGCCAGCCTGTGACTAAAAACAATGAATACAGCAAAAGAACCAGATGGTCGTGAGCACGTAGGTGACGAATATGTCACTTACAACAGGCGCAGGGAAAGAAGGGATCAGCCTAACTTTCCTCCCTTCCCTCCCAGTTCAGAGGAAGAGGAAGAGGCACATAGAGAGAAGAGCAGAGCATGAGGCCGAGCGCGAAGAAGAGAGGAGGCTAGGTGACAGATATGAGCGACCAGAGGGAGGTTGTAAGGCCCCCGTGGATCTAGATGCAGCCTTCATGCAGGTTATCAGTGATATTGTAGCTAGTCAGCGGACAATGTCTCAATCTTTGGCTCAGGTAGCGAATAGACTCGCTATGGTAGACATCCCGGGCACACAAGCCCCACATGCAGCATAGGGGAACTCAGGGGTAGGCAGTAGACCCCAGTCACCCACTCACACATTCACCTCTGCGAGTAGGATTCCACGTCCGTTGTTTCCCAGTTTCCAAAGGACACCCCCGGTAGCAGCACAGATACCGATAGCACAGAGACCGCCCACTCAAGCAGAGGACATTGCAGAGTATCGGAGAGAGTATAAAGCATTGGGCCGTGACTTCCATCAAGCTATGAACTTAGTCAAGTATTGTGGACTCAGACTCAGAAACCGCCCCAAAGAGCCACAGAGGGGAGGACCACAACAGTAGCAGCAACAAGGGCATAACATTGATTTCATCCGAAAAGTTGGTAAACTCACCATACCTTCTTTTGACGGATTGTCCAAATGCACCGCAAGAGCTTGGGTACAGAAACTAGACACCTACTACAAGCTCAACCAGATGACCGAGTCAGAGGCGATCAGTTTCGCCACCTTACACTTGGAGGGTGAGGCACACGAGTGGTGGTATCACGGATTGGTTACATTGGGTCATAGTCGCATCACCCCCTACTAAGAGTTCACAGAGAGACTCATGGAAATATTTGACAGGAGGGATCCAGAGATCCATTCCCGAGATCTAGCCCAGTTGAGACAAACTGGCACAGCAAAGGCATTCATCTCAGAGTTTCAGAGGGTAGCAGTGGCAGTAACAGACATATGCGAGCCCCAATTGGTCATGTTATTCACAAAAGGGCTCACATAACCCTTGAGAGGATGGTTGAAGGCCTACCGGCCTCATACCGTGCAGGATGTCATCCGACGTGTTATCCATCAAAGTTGCACTAAGATGGACTTCCAGCGAGCCGCCAAAGTTTGAACATCATTTGTTCATTATTCAGAGTGCAGAAGTTCAGCCGGTCGTAAAGACCACCTTTTCTCTTTACATTTCCATAAAAAATTGTAATAAGAGGTGTTTGCATGATGAACTTGTAAAAGGTCTTAGCCACCTTAAATCCTAAGTGTGAGTTATACTCTAGAGTGTTTTTTCACTTACTAATTATATTTTTCCGTTTTCAGGCAATTTATAATTTATGAGTTTTTTCACTCAATTCCTCCAGAGCTAGAGTATATGCCCATGGTTAGGCTTGAGCATGGATCTAAGCCTAGTGTCTAATGTATATTACCATGCTAAACATCCTCCTAGAGTCTTATGGAAATGTATTAAGTCCCCCCTAGTTTTTTTTTTTTTCAATTAATTAAAAAATTGCCAGAATTCGGCAATTTTTAATTAAAAAATAAAGATACATTAAAAAAGTGGTACTAGGGGACCAAATAGGCCATGGGGATGCTCATTTTTGGACCTAGAGCATCCATATTACCTACGTACCCACTTATTTGAGTAAAATTAGTGATTTTAATCACTTAAAATTAATGTTACTCTCAAAAACCCAAAAAAGTCAAATAAAATCAATAAAAATCAGCAAGGGCAAAAATAAAGGAACATGTGGGGACATGATTGAAGACAAAATAAAGGCACAAAGTCAAAGAGATAGTCAAGGGGAACAAATCCTATTTGATTGAAGGTTGATTGATGAGGTGGATTCAAAGTTTTGAGCACATGTTTATTGAGAGGTGCGCCCCTCTTGGAGAGGTGGCACACCCTTGAGGTGGCAGCCCACACCTTTGAGAGGTGGCGCACCCTCCTTCTTCAAAAATTTGTTTTGACACTTGTTTGAATGTGTGGAGAGGTGGCAACCCACTCTCCAACACTTGGCTCACCTCTCCCTCCACTTGGTGCACCCTCCTCTATCATGGCATGCGCCCTCCTCATTGGGAACTCCACCCAATTATGTATAAATAAGAGAGCTATCTCCCATTATTTGCTAGTTGGAGCTTGAGAAGAAAGGCTTATTGTATCATGCTATTGTAATACTCTTTCATATTGGAATAAAAGGAATACTTTGGAGGTCAAGATTGGTGGATTGTTCAAATGTGTGGATGTTTGTAAATGAAGTGATATTGTTTCATGATTTATGCTATTGTATTTTGGTTTTAAAATTGGCCATTGTAGAAGTATTGTTACTTACTTGGATAGGACTCCTAAGCTTGTTTGATTAGTGATTCTATTGTTTATCTATTGGTAGGGTTTCCAATTGCGATTTTTTTTTGTTTAACTTATTGTTTATTGGAGTCTTGCTTGTAGGTGGCACCATTTTTCTAACCCTTTACTGTGCAAGGATTGTGAAACAATTGAGGCTCTATTTGGAGATTAGGAGGATCTAGATTGATGCCCCTATTTCTTCAAGACGTAGTGAAGAAAATCCCTCTTCATTTCACCAAAGAAAGACCCCATAGCCCAAAGATATTCCAAGCATAAGCTTGCTCTCTCCTTCTCTCTATTTTACTTCTAAAAGAAAATCGTTGGTTACCTATCTTGCATGTTAGCTAGAATCAATTTTAAAGATCAATCTTATTATCTAAATGTTGCATGCATGAGTATTAAATCATGTTCAAATTCTTTCTCATTTAAAGGATAGATCTAAGTAGTTTTGTGGCTTTCTTCCTTTAAATTATCTAAATTTTTCAAGGTAGAAAGTTGTTCTAAGTTTACATTTTTAGATCTAGCTATTTAGGAGTTTTAGCTCGCTGTTTTGGGACAGCAGACAGAAAACTCTTAAAGAGCCTAACTTCGATTCATTTAAAGTCTCAAAAAAACCCTAAAATTTTGTTTTTTTCATAAGTAAAATTTCCAGAAAATTGTTGACTAAAAATTTGTTTTTCATGTTTATTGTTTAAAGAGTTTGTCATTGTTTTCTAATCCTTTTCTTTGCTGGTTTTTAGCAGGCCCATCATAAAACAAGGGGAAGCTCTGGCGAAATCAAAGCCAAAGTGAAGAAAATCTAGCCTAAGTTGGAACCCTTGAAGACCAAGACTTTCAAGGAACCCCTTGTAATCTTTTTTTTAAGTTTGATCCATTTTCAAGGATCCAAAAGTCCTAAAAGAGAAAAAGAGAACTTAGTTTCTCGGTTGTAATAGGAAGCAATAAAAGCAGGTCTCATAGTGCCCAGTTTCAGCCTCCCTTTAGAAGATTGGCAGTGTGGTGGTGTGTGTTCAAGTTTTGGTTTCTTGCTTTTCTTTTTCCAGCGTAAGTTAAAGTAATCAATCAATCTATCTTAACCACAACACTTAGATTAGATTTCAATTTGGAAAGTAATATTCAATTGCTAGAGTAGTTTGCAATTTTCAATTTGGCAAATAAACCATCCCCTCAGTGACCTCGCAAGAGGCTTGGTCAGTGTGGATCTAGTAATTAGTCTCACATTTATTTTCTTGTCATAAAATAAACAAACTCCCCTCAACTCACAGTGTGGCTCCTGACCCTTCCAGTTGCGAGTTTGTCTCGATCTGTTGGGAGTAAGTTCATATACGCTGTGTTGGTCAGTGGTTGATAGTTTAATTAGGACAACCCCCAAAGTAGTTAACTTGATGCGCGGAAAAACGCCTTGAAGTGACCTGAGAAGTAAGGCGGGCCCTCTCGGGACCTGGCTTCCCACCCGTTTTGGACATCCAGCACTTTGAGTGAGTTTTACTGGTGAGACCATTGGGTTTCGATAAAGCTCTCCACAAGTTTCCAAACAAAGAGTTAACCTCCAAGGAGGCCCAAACCATTTCATTAACTGAACATTAATTTATCCTAATAAAACACTCGAACTACATTGCCCACAATTCCCTTTAAGGCACTGGTCTCAATTTTCATACTCAGCAAAGCCACAGGCTTCATTTCAAGTTTGGTTATATATCTAATTTAAATGAAACTTGCACCTAATAATTGTCTCTGAGTATCCTTTTGATGCAAGTATATGCTTATCTGATCATATATCGTTGTGAATGTTTACTTCATATTTTATCAGTTTTTGGTTGATGATTTGAAAGAATAATAATAACTCCTAGATTTCATATTTTGTACTTAGCTTATTTCAAAGCCTTAGTATTTTTGTTAGGGACTACCCCCCTTGGCTTCGCTAGGAGTTGGCCTAGACGGAGGAGTTGAGGATTAGGTGACAACACCTTAACTCTCACTTGCCCCCAAGGACACACCGAGTGGATTGAAGATTTCTTCCACGTCTCCCAGGTGTGTATAAGGCAACAACACGACGCACTAGAGATTTGGTGGATTCAGTGTCGAAAACTAAACCCTTCATCAAACCCTTTGTACCACAGAGAGACAAGGATCAGAAGAATCCTCAAAGGGAATGGAAGGGCAAGCCCAAGTTGGATAATGATACGTGACGGGAGTTGATGAGGAAGAAGCTTTCCTGCTCCTACAGAGACCCTTGGGTGCCAGAGCATAGATGCATGGGAAAGGGACAAATCCACTACATCGAAGTGGAATCTAGCAGTGAGGAAGAGGATGAGGATATTGAGGCACAGACAGATAGTGATTCAGAGACTGAGACCACTCATGAGTCAGTGCAGCAGCCGAAGAAACCTCAGATACCGGCAAGGGCACAACCCAAGGAGGAGGAAAAACCTCGTAGAGAGGTGAAAGGGGGAACCATAGCCACCCTTTCAAGAGTACCCAGGTACAACACTCTCAGGCTCAAGGGCCTTGTGCAAGGGCAACGCATGACAGCTTTAGTTGCTGGTGGGACCACCCACAACTTCATAGATGCATCTTTAGTAGCCAGGAGGGGGTCACGCATAGAGGAGTTTGAGGGATTCCATGTGGCAGTGGCTAATGGATACACGATGGCATGTTTGGACATGATCCCAGACCTAGAGGTCAAACTAGGCAACTACACCTTGACAGACACCTTCTATGTAGTTGACCATTCAGATACTGATGTCGTGTTAGGGGTACAGTGGTTATATTCATTGGGAGAGATTGGATTCAACTATCAGACATTGACCATGAGCTTTAGATATGCCAATGGATCGCGAGTTGTGCTGAGGGGCATGTCTACAGGAGCACCTCGAGCAGTATCGACAAAGAGGATGGAGTGGATCTTTCGTCGCGGAGATGTGGCTTACGCAGCAGAGTGTTTGATCACCACGCGTAAGGATTCAGAGGGTAGGGAGCATTACCACCCATAGATCAGAGAGCTTTTGGGTCAATATGAGTCAATATTTGGGCCGATACCACCAGGGAGACCGCCCGACAAGGGTTTTGAGCACATGATTGAGTTAAAGGCAGGGGCTACATCGGTGATTACAGCACCTTACAGGCACCCCAAGAAATTCAAGGACGAGATTGAGAAAGCAATCAAAGAATTGCTTGCTATGGGGCACATCAAGCCCACGATGAGTCCTTTTGCATCTTCAGTCGTCCTGGTACTGAAGAAGGATGGCACGTTACGGATGCGCATCGATTACAGAACACTCAACAAGAAAACGATCAAGAATCGTTACCCCATTCCACGCATAGATGAGTTGATGGATGAGTTACATGGGGCAGTCTTCTTCACTAAGATTGATCTACGCTTATGATACCATCAGATCAACATCATGGAGCAAGACATTGAAAAGACAGCGTTTCGATGCCATTTCTGACACTTTGAGTTCTTTGTCATGCCGTTTGGATTGACCAACGCACCAGCCACTTTCCAGTCTTGCATGAATCATATCTTTAAAGGACAGTTGAGGAAGTACATCCTCATATTCTTCGACGACATATTGATCTACAACAAGACACGGAATGAGCATCTAGCACATTTGGGGGAGGTCTTGGGTATTATGCAGGCACAGTCTTTATATGCCAAGGAATCTAAATGTGAATTTGGCATGAGAGAACTACTGTACTTGGGGCATATCATCAGTGGGCAGGGAGTACAGGTTCATCAGGAAAAGATCAGGGCCATTTTGGATTGGCCAATGCCCAAGAATCTCACAGAGCTGAGAGGATTCTTTGGGTTATGCAGTTACTACAGGTGGTTCGTCAAGGGTTTTTCACAGTTGGGAGCACCACTCACGGACTTGACCAAGAAGGGTGTTTTTCATTGGACAAAGGAGTCACAGCAGACATTCGACAAAATGAAGGAGGTTATGAGCACATGCCTTGTTCTAGCCCTTCCAGACTTCTGACAGTTGTTTGTCTTAGAGTGCGACGCATCAGGGGTGGGGATTGGAGCAGTTTTGATGTAGGGGGGCCACCCCATCATGTTTGAGAGCAGAAATCTCAACAAGTCGGAGAGACTCTATCCTATTTACGACAAGGAGATGCTAGCGAATATGCATGCCTTAACCAAATTCAGGCAGTATCTGATTGGCAACAGTTTTGTAGTGAAGACTGATCATAACCGTCTCAAGTATTTCCTTGATCAAAAAGACCTTAGTGAGAGGCAGCAGAAGTGGGTCTCAAAGATTGAAGCCTTTGACTTTGACATTGAGTATGTGAAGGGAAAAAGGAATATCGTGGTAGATGCCTTGTCCAGGAGGCCAGCAGGATGTTCGATGATGGACATTTGTACAGATTGGAAAGCTCATTTGTTGGTGGAATACTCCAAAAACAAATTTTCTTGTGAGGTGATGGATGGACAGGTGATTGATGATAGATATTGGGTTCTTGATGACGTCATTTTCTTCAAGGACCGGATCTACTTGGTTCCAGAATCAACCCTGAAGGGGAAAATTCTGAAGGTATGTCATGATTCGCCTACAACAGGGCATCAGGGGTACTTCAAAGCATATAGGCAGATCAAGGAGAGATTCTCATGGAAGGGTCTCAAGGATGATGTGCTGAAACACATACGAGAGTGCACGACTTGTCAGCAGAACAAGTCCGAGCAGACACACCCCGCAGGGCTATTACAGTCTCTACCCATTCCAGAGCAGAAATGGGAGGGCATTTCCATGGATTTCATTACAGGCCTTCCTAGAGTGCAGGGAAAGGACTGTATATTTGTGGTGGTCAACAGACTGACCAAATTTGCACATTTCTTCGCCATACCCACAGACTACAAGGCCATACAGGTAGCAGAGTTGTTTTTCACGGAGGTATTCCGGTTGCATGGATTACTTAGGCAGATAGTCAGTGATAGAGATGGGCGCTTCATCAATGCATTTTGGCAAGAGCTTTTCAGGTTGACAGGCACAGAGCTAGCCACAAGTACCAGCTACCACCCACAGAGAGATGGGCAGACAAAGATCGTCAACAAATGGGTGGACGGGTATCTGAGGAACTATGTGGGGGGGCAGCAGCACACTTAGGTGAAATGGTTACATATGGGTGAGTATTGCTACAACACAACTTACCATATGTCTATCAAAATGAAACTGTTCAGGGCATTGTATGGATACGATGCAACCTCCTTTATAGAGATTGTGTTTGGGCATAACAGGGTCCCGAGGGCCAAGGACTGGGTGAAGGAGAGTCAGAGGATTTTTCAATCAATAAGGGAGAACTTGCAGTCAACTCAGAACCAACAAAAGATATATGCAGACCGACACAGAGTTGAGCGCAGTTTTGAGGTAGGGGATTTGGTTTTTCTGCGATTACAGCCATACAAACAGTCCTCCTTGAAGAGGAGTGGAGCATAGAAGTTGAAGCCGAAGTTTGACGGGCCATACAGAGTCATCAAGAGGATAGGCGAGGTGGCATACGAGTTAGAGCTACCGGAAGGTAGCAAGATTCATAACGTATTTCATGTCTCTTTCCTTAAAAATGTTGTGGGACAACAAGTTAACATTTCAGAGGAGTTGCCACCCTTGGATGAGGAGGGTCAGTTGGAGCTAGTGCCAGAGGAGGTACTAGAGCAGAGAGAGCGCAGATTGACGAGCAGGATCATCAGGGAGTGCTTGATTAGATGGAGGGGTCTTCTAGTGGAGGATGCCACATGGGAGGGAGAGCATATCTTACAGCACCCAGGATTGATGTTGCTTGAGGACAAGCAATCTCGGGAAGAGAGGACTGTGATGTCCCGTTCCCAAGAGTAGGCCAGCAGGGAGTGACTTAGTAGTCTATGTGTTCCCGTAGACTATAGTCAGCCATAAACAGGGAACAAGATGGAGAAATAAGGAGGAATTGATGGCTAAACGATGAATTAAGCCAAAATACTTAGGAAAAGTCACTTAATCCTAAGTCAATGAAGAATTAGAATGAAAAGGTGCTAAAGGGGGACTTAATTAATTAATTATTCACCTTAGGAGGAAAAGCGCCCAGCGTAAGTGAGGTCAATGGTGAATTAGATTGGGAAAGGTATAAAGGGAGGAATTTGACCTAATTCCTCATTATGCATTGTTATGATTTGATGTTGAGAGTTCCCAGAGGAGGAAGAGAGTCGACCTTGCTGTTTTGTGGAATTTTGGAGGAAACCACCACCATTGATCGGTTTCGGTGTTGAGAGACACACCCTAGCCCATTGGAGATACCATCCAGGTATTTCACCGAGCTATTCAGGAGTATCCAATACAGTGTGCGCAACTCAGCCAGTGAGGGTGCAAGTCAGATTGAGGGTTTGTGGAGCTGCACGAGGTCTGAGCTCAGATTGCAGTTTCCTTCCGACCCAGTGGAGATCCAGCTAGGGCGCATCTATTGAGCCATTTATCATTAGATTTTGACTGTGGAATATTGCAAAGCACATTATCCATCCATTTAGGGCGCAACTCTTCTGCCAGTAAATTTGGGGTTGCAGACGGAGCATCAGGACAGATCCAGGGAAACCCTTCCGACCCAGTTCTGCATTTGGCGAGACGATCGTTTTGAGCCCTTTAGCAGTTGATTCCGTCAGTGGAATCATTTGGGGCACATCCAGTGTCCCAGGAGGTGCGCAAACCCCCCAGGGGTCCAGATCCAGTACCTCAGAGGCCAGATATGATATCCAACACTCATCCATTCCAGTCTAGAGGCCAGGGCACTTCTATTGGAGCAGTTTCTGGCGCATTCTGACGATCTATCCTTCCAGACGAGTTTTCCAGTTGGTAACTGTTATCCCCGATATCTAGGGATAACTAGGAGATCATGTCTCGAGGCCCACATGGTCCTAGACATGNAGTACCGAGAGCAGGAGCGACCCGAGCATGGTCCTGGAGGACCCTTCTTCTTCTTCTCAGCTAGATTTGTCCTGCCAGCAGTACCAGCCTCCATCACTACCGGCTTGGGCTTGCATCAAAGAAGGCTCTTGCTCCATGAGGTAATTGGTCCGAGGTATCATGGTATGTGTCATTTTTTATCATTATAACCTTCTTATGTATGCATTAGATCTCTTTCATTTCAGATAACTGCTTGGATTTTACACTAATCCACTTGATCATTGTTGGGGTGATTGATGGGGTAGCTTAGCAAGTTGGTATCCTTGGGTTTTGGTTAGCCACCAAAGGGGGTTTGAAGAACCATCGTCCGTTCCCCTCATACTATCACCTTTTCATCTTTAAAACCCCGCTCATCTATCCCA
>ML787663.1:641479-653341 GCA_009831015.1 Picea engelmannii | reverse complement strand
TTTCTCCTCCTTGGATAGATGCACAATGGTTTTCCTTACACCTCTCTTGCTCTCTCACACTTCACAAGTGAAATAGAAAACAAAAAAAGGTACCCGCGGGCTTTAAAACCCCTCACGCATTTTAATTTTGGCAAAAAAAATGAGCAGGCTGACACTTTCCATCGACCCGCGGGTTAATGGGAAAGTGTCGCGGGTTAGTGATAGTGTCGCGACACTTTCAATGTGTCGGAAATTTCGCGAAATTTTGAAACGAATATTTCGGCACCCTTAAAATTTCGGAAAATGTCGCGACATATCCGTTATTTCGCCGACATTTACAGCAGTGATTGAAACAAAATGACACTTCTATTTTATTTAACACATCAAGATAGATAAACCCAATAAGCATACGCCTTAGTAGATCTACTTAGATAACACTTTACCTAAGATCTAGTGTTGCAATCATCTAAAGAAATCATCACAATGTTACCTCCCATGCATAAGAAAACCAAGCATACGCCTTGCTCCTCTAGTTGTCCTCCAAAGTTTCTCCTTTATTGATATTACTCAAGAAAAATAGTTTTGGAGAGAAAATACTCCAAAACCCTAGAGCATAGAATGGAAATGAATGAAATAATGGGAAGAGAGAGAGAGAGTGTAAAATCAAGTAACATAACAATAGCTCAAGATATGGTGAGTTGGGAGAGAGAAATGAGATCTATTTATACTTGGAGAGGAAAACCTACCTCTCTTGGATCTAAGCCAAGAGTCCACCACCAAGAAAATGAGTAGATCTCAAGGCTAGGGCACACCATCTAGAGTTTGAAAGCTAGATCTAGGGTGTAGAAAAATGTAGGAGGTGTTGGGATCAAGCAAAGAGGTGTGGGAGGCCTTGGGATTGAGGCCAAGGAAGGTGAGAGGTCTCAAATAATTTTTAAAATATCATTTGTGGAGTTTCTAGATGGAAGGGGGCGTAACTCCTCTTGGAGGGTGCAAAAAAAGGAGGAAATGGAAGCAATGGAGGGGGATTAATGAGAAAAAGGGAGTGGAATCACCCTAGAAGGTAATGTCGAGGTTAAAGGGAGTCATAACTCATGAGAGGGGGCCCCATTTAAGTCACAACACCCACCACCAAGAAAAAAAAGTCAATCCCCCTAGGGGGGGCGTAACTTTTGAGTGTGGAGAGGGGGTAAGGGGTTAGAAAAGGTTGGGAGGGTCATGTTATGCTTAGGGGGTCTCTCTCTAACCTTTATTCCATCATTTTACATCCTCTAACTCATTATTACAATTTTTACATTTTGCCATGTTTGAACTTTAGCAATTAAAATTGTTATTTTAGACTGACTGACACTCTGGGTGGACAAACCCATGGCTAAAGTTGTTCGACTGAGCTAAAACTTGGTCCATGGATGTAGGGGGTGCTATTCCATTTCTTTTGAGCACAAATACCCCTATCAAAAATCCAAAGACCTAGTTTTTACAATTATTGCTCAAAAATAATTAATTAATTAAATAATTAAACCTCCAAACTTAGGGAAATTTAATTAAAAATTAATTAATTAAAAAAAACCAACTTAAACTGGACGGAATTCCGCGAAACTTTCTAAGATGTCTTGCATGGTCATTTACAATGATTCCCTATAATAGTTACCAAAACATAAGCTCACTGAAACATTGTTCACCACTTTGGAAGAATTATTGCAAGTGTGAGGGAAAAACTCAAGG
Source organism: Picea engelmannii (assembly GCA_009831015.1). Lineage (NCBI taxonomy): Eukaryota > Viridiplantae > Streptophyta > Pinopsida > Pinales > Pinaceae > Picea > Picea engelmannii. The sequence goes on along the minus strand of ML787663.1, from coordinate 651,637 downwards.
GAAATCAACCAGGCTAAAAGCCCAATTGTTATCTTGAGGATAAAAAACCCTCGGTGAAAGGAACTCTCCCAGTGAACCGATCCCAAGGTAACTGACCTAGACATGACTCATGCAGACCTATTACATTATTAACCCACGCAGGGGTGCGGAAATTCCAATTACAAAATAAAGTGTCGGGGCCAAACACTGCCCTGTAGGACCAAAAGTCTTCGACAACATGGCATCTGAGATGCATCTCTTCATGGCACATGAGTTGACCACCTGTGTTGGAGAGGCGATCAACACAGCGTATTCTGACGGTCTATTCTTCCGGACGAGTTTTCCAGATGATAGCGGTTACTGTACTTCTCCGGAATTGCATATTTTTGCTGATCTATCCGTGCATGCATCAGATCTACTATCATCTTCTGATCACGGGTATTTTTATGTTATTTTCTTGTATTCCAGTGATGATCCATGAGATCTAGCTGACGTTTATATTCTATATTTCCAGTAGGCTATTGTATTTCCATGCTTGAACCGTATAATACATGATATTGGGCAGTTGATGTTCTTTACTTCTGCATGCGTCATTTATATGCTGTTAAAACCATAAATATGCAACATGCACATGCAATAACCCACATGCACATGCAATAACCATCAAGATCTCAAACATACAACTGAAACGCATCTAGAAACCCCCCAGTGTATTAGATCTGCAAGACAGAACAATAGATCAGTAGCAAATATCTTGATCAGCGGGATCAAGGATATTTCATAAGTGAAGACGAGTCCAAGGTATGACTTGGCTTGTCCAATTACTAAATCTAATTAATGGAATTAAGATGGAAATTTCATATTTGCAAATAGAGTGGAATCAACCAAAAAGTAGATAAGCATTTTAACCAAATGTTTAGGGTTAGATTACTAATTAGGAACTTAAAGATATTCAATAAAAAAACATCATGTTGACCACCTATTTTGACTAGGGGGTCAACTCCATGTGCCATGAAGCTATGTACCTAATAGTGCAACGAAGTTGAAGACTTATTGGTTCTACAAGGCATTTTTGGCCTTGAGACTTCATTTTGTAACTGGAATTTTTGCTCCCCTGTGTGGGATAATAATGTAATGGGTCTGCATGGATCATATTTTAGGTTAATTGTCTAGGACTTTATCATTAGGGAAGTCCTTTCATCGAGTGTTTTTTTTTCTCAGGTAATTAATTTGACATAACCAGCCTTTTTAATTACCCTTGAGTTTTTCACTCCCACAATAATCCTTCAAAGTGGTGAAAGGCGTTTTAATGATCGAGCCCAATGGGTGACTAGGGTCTAGGAATATTTTAAATGACCATGCTCGAAATCTCCTAGAGTCTTGCGGAATTCCATCGAGTCTAAGTAGTTTTTTTTAATTTTTTAAAATTACCCAATTAATGGTAATTTTAATTATTTTTTATGTAAAAATGTAAAAACTAGGTCCTTGGGATTTTTTATAGGGGTATGAGTACTCAAAATAAATGGAATGAGACCCCCTACACCCTTGAACCAAGTTTCAGCTCAATTGGACAAGTTTTGCTAGGTCATTGTCCATGAGGAGTCCAAGTTAGTCTTGAGTCGGCAATTTAATTGCTTAATTGACAAAGTAAAAATGAGCAAAACAGTTAGAGAAAGAGTGGGAGATGATGCCTAAACCCCTTTCCTAAGTTAGAGAAACAATTTTCTAACTTAATTTTCACCCCCTCACCTAGCCATCACCTTAAGTTATCATTCCCCCTAGGGAAGTTACGCCCCCCTTGGTGAGAAAGTCATGCAAACTGAAAAATTAAAAGGGAAAACCCCCTTTCTCCCTAACTGCGCCCCCCTTGTTCTAATTTTGTGTTGGACCTTGTCAAAAAGGTATTTCCCAACCCCCTCACTCAACCCTCACAACCCTAACACTACCAAAACCCTAAAAGTGTGCCCCTCCTTGAGATGCTCAATCACTCTTAGGAAATGACGCTTGGAGAGCATCCAAGAGGGGTCTCTCTTGGCTCCCAAGTATAAAACAAAGCCTCCCCTCCCTCATTTGACACATCTATTCTCAGTCTACTGTTACTATACCCAAATCTCTCTCTCTCTCTCTCTCTCTCTCTCTCTCTCTCCTTGTTATTCTTTCTTCTCAAGCTTGTAGCAAGTATTTGCTCGAAGCTTGCTTCTATTGGAATAAAGAAAAGGTTTGGAGGGAATTTTTGGGAGTCTTCTTGGTGCTCTTTATGGTTTTGGTTTGAGGTGATATTGCTGCCATTAGTTTCTTGTGGGTTTTCTTGCTTTGAAATTTAATTTAGGAGATCTCAAGAAAAGTATTTTGCTTGGTTAAGTTTATGGTAGTATTGTTGTAGACTTAGTTACTTGTGTGGTATTGGAAAGTATTTTGCAATTTCCATTTCATATGTTCACCTCCTTATTGTTTTGTAGCAAGGATCTCACTTATTTGCAGGTCATTGAGGGTTTGGAGAAGCAATTTTCAGATTTGAGAAGTTGGTAAGGCTTGTTGTCAACACTAACGTCAAATGACCTCATGGTGAGAATGAGCTAAACAAGTTTGTTGAGTAGCTGAACAACCTATTAGAGAATATCAAATTCACCATGGAGGTTGAAGAAAATGCGAGTCTGCCATTCTTAGATGTGTTGATCACTAAGAAACTTAATGGATCATTGGACAATCAACTCTTTAAAAAGAAAACTCATACGAAACAGTATCTGCATGCAGAATTGCATCACCACCACCCCGCTGAAAAGAATTGCATCATTAATATGTTGGGAACTAGAGTCATGAGGATTTCAGATGATGAACATCTGGAGCAAGAGAATGCCCATCTTTTCGAGGTCTTTAAAAGCAGTGGGTACAAGCAATGGAAAATTTTAAAAGCCATTCAAAAAGCATGTAGAGGATGTCATGTCCCCTTCCGAGTGATCATGGGACTTGGATGCAGTAGCCTAGGTGATTCCCGTAGGCTATAGTCCGTAAGAAGGGAATTAATTAATTATTTAATGTCCTAAGGGGAAAAGTGCCTAACAAATTGACATTAGATAATTAAAAAGGGGGGGAAAAGGGAAAAAGTGTCTAAAGTGACTTCGGAAGAATATGAAACGTCACTTAAACTGATTAAAAGGTAAAAGGGGTCGCAAAAGAGTCAACGAAGAAATATAAGGGAAAAAGGAGGGCACCCTCTCTCATTCTAGCATTTTTTATATTTTCTAATTTCTCATTGAGAGAGCTCATTGTGGTTTTGGAACTCTTGGGATGGAAACCCTAGGAGGAACTTTCAGAGATTGGCTTCAGTGGTGAAACCATCCACCCTAGTTAGTCATTTGTGGAGAAGAGATCATCCATTTTCTCCCTTGTGCTTCATTTACAACTGAGATATCCTCAGTAGTTGTGCATTGGGTTCAGATTGTGACTAAGTTTAGTGGTGGCAGTTGAGTTCTGATATTCAAGGGATGAATTGCTTGAGGGAAGCTGAGTTCTTTACGAACTGGGTTATTTCTATTGCTTGAAGCCGAGTTTCTTTGCTTAAGGGGATGAGTTGCTTACTGGGGGCCAAGTTTACTGTTCTGGGAGGGAGAAATACCCTTTGGAGGGCGAGTATTCTCTTCAGAATTTAGTGGGGCTGCTGTGACTGTAATTTTCCTTAGGGACAAAGGCGTTTTGTGTTGGAGAAGGGCTCACCACATGAGCAAAGGCTCATCGACAGCCAGGGGTCGATTTAGTCATTGTTTAGAGGCCGATTGGTGATAAAGGAGGGGCAAACTGTGTGCTGGATGCCGAAAATCAGTGGTGGATCGAATTCCTTTAATGAGTTATTAATTCTCAGTTTTCTGACAGCCTATCTCTACCTTCTGGGTGGATATTAGTTTCTGGTCTGCTGTATATTCAATACTGGGAGCGAATTCCTCTTCTACAGGCTTGTTGCTGCTATTATATTCACATACGGTCCAGGCTTGTTTTCTCTAAAACTGTTACACCAGCACTTCCATTTATGAATCATAGCTATTATGGTTTATTGAGGACAGCCTACAGCAAGGATATCCAGGTTCTTCTTATTGCTGTGTGTTATTTATGAGTAATTTTATCTTGTATTGCAATCAACTAGAATAAATAAAAGCAGCAAGTATTTGATCTCTGTCTGGTATTTCATCAAATGTTATGGTCTATTGCTGTTCAAACATTGTATCCAAACTGTTTGGTAACTGGTTATATTTCTGAACTACATAACAAAACAAAGACACAGAAAAATTTGGCCGGAACACTACAGTGGTATCAAGCCCTCTTTCCTGCTAGCCTGAAGAGGGGTTTTGCTGTTCATGAGAGGTGAAGACAATAGATTTCTCGGTGTCAAATACAGAAGTAGAAGGCAGCGAGGGGCAGAAAGCATTTATGAAGAGAAAGAAGAAGTAAGGGAAAATCAACCGGTGGTTGAACAAGTGGAAAACATGGGTGATGCCAATGAGAAAAGGGGAATGCAGATCTTGGAGAGTTTAACAGCTGGACAGCAGCAACTTACCCAACTTATAACTTAGTTACTCGCCAATCAAACCAATCAGAATCATGGGAGTGACAATGGAGCAGGGGGGTCCAATGTGAATAATGGAGCCGGCAGCAATAATGAGATTCCCGTACTTAACAATACTGGGGTCCCTATGCAGATTGGTGCTAGGACCACTAGCAAAACAGTCCCTAGACCTCTTTTACCCAATTTTTGGGGAAACCAACAGACGGAAAATAAAGGGCAGCAAGTTCCAGGTGAAACTTTTCAAGACTATCTGAGAGAATATCAAGCCCTAGGTGATGAGTTTCAGGCAGCCATGTCACTTCAGGATTTCTGCACAGTCAAATACAGGAATAGACAAAGGGATTATAACAGGGGGCAACAGAACAAGGATCTAGCACGGAAGTTGGGGAAGCTATCCATTCCGTCCTTCGATGGGTCTAATAAGAGCACAGCCAGGGCATGGGTACAAAAGCTAGATACATACTTCCATCTCAATCCTATGATCGAGGCCGAAGCGATCAAATTCGCTACTCTGCACCTTGATGGAGAAGCCCACGAGTGGTGGTACCATGGGTTGGTCACACTAGGACATGCGACTATCACCTCCTATTTGGACTTCACTCAGAAGTTAATGGAGAGGTTTGATAAAAAGGACCAAGAGCTACATTTCAGAGAGTTAGCATAACTCAAACAAGAAGGATCACCAGATGCTTACATCACAGAGTTTCAGAAGATAGCAGTGACAGTGTCATATATATCGGAGTAGAGGCTTGCCATGTTGTTCATTGAGGGGTTGTTAGAACCACTTCGTGGTTGGGTAAAGGCTTTCAAGCCTGAGACCTTGCAAGATGCTAGTGTCAGGACAAGGGACATGGAAGGCGCAATCCCTAAAATCAAAATTTTCTCCAAACCCTTTATTCCACAGAAAGGAAAGGACAAGAAGCCTACTGGAAAGGAAGGCACGGGTAAGGAAAGGTTGGATGAGACAACAAGAAATGAGCTAAGGAGAAAGAACCTTTGTTTCCACTGCAAAGATCCATGGGTACCAGGACACGAGTGTCAGGGGAAGGGTCAAGCCCATTATATTGAGGTACATTCAGATTCCGATGAGGAGGAGAAGGAACAGGAGGTTGCTCCTGAGCAAGGAAAAGAGAAGAAGGAGGAGACAGAGGAGAAGCATAATGAGGCCAAGGAGGTTGGTATAGCCTCATTATCAGGTACCCTGAGATTCAACACCTTCAGAGTTAGAGGAGTCATAAGGGGACAGAGAGTCATGGCCTTGATTGATGGTGGGGCAACCCACAACTTTATTGATGCAACATGGGTGGCTAGGAGACGAGTAGCTACAGAGGACTTTGAGGGGTTCAAAGTAGCAGTGGTCGATGGATTTAATGTGTTTTGCACAAATAAAATCTCTAGATTGGCCTGAACAATTGGTAACTACACCTTGACAAAAGACTTTTATGTGGTAGATGTGGCAGATTCAAATGCAGCGTTGGGAGTTCAGTGGCTTCAGACACTGGGGGACATTATCACAAACTACAAACAGATGACCATGAAGTTCTTCACACCAGGAGGGAAATAGGTTGTACTGCGAGGCATGGTGAATAATGCTCCTACAGTAGTATCAAACAAAAGGATGGAAGCCATATTCAGACATGGAGATATAGTATATGCAACACATTGCTTTATTACATCCCAAACATATGATGAAGGAAGAAGGCACTATCATGCAGACATCCAGGATTTATTGAGCAGACATGACAAGGTATTTGGGTAGATACCTCCAAGGAGACCTCCTGATAGAGGTTTTGAGCACACCATTGAACTTGAAGAGGGGGCCAAACCAGTGATCACCACCTCGTACTGGCATCCCAAGAAGTTCAAAGATGAAATAGAAAAAGAAATCAAGGAATTGCTTGACATGGGGCACATAAGACCCAGTTCCAGTCCTTTCGCTTCTTCGGTGGTCTTGGTCAAGAAGAAGGACGGGACAATGCGGATGTGTATTGATTATCGGGCCTTAAATAAGAAAACAATAAAAACAGGTACCCTATACCTAGGATCGATGAGCTGCTAGATGAACTGCACGGAGCAATGTATTTCTCGAAGATTGATCTTCGATCCGGATATCATCAGATCAGAGTCTGTGAGGACATTCATAAAACCGCCTTTAGGTGCCATTATGGGCACTATGAGTTCTTGGTCATGCCTTTCGGATTGACCAATGCGCCTGCTACTTTTCAATCATGTATGAATCATATATTTAGGAAGCAGTTGCGGAAGTTCCTATTGGTATTTTTTGACGATCTCCTGATATATAGTAAGATCTGGGAGGAGCATTTGGCGCACTTGGAGAAGGTTCTAAGCATTATGGATGAGCAGTCCTTATATGCCAAGGAATCTAAGTGAGAAGATTCTCTACTTGGGGCACGTGGTTAGCGCACAGGGTGTGCAGGTTCACAGGGAGAAGATACAGGCTATTCTAGATTGGCCACCACCCAAGAACATCACATATTTGCGAGGGTTCCTTGGGATCTGCTGTTACTACAGGCGTTTTGTGTCAAGATTCTCTCAGTTTACCGCCCCTCTTACGGATCTCATGAAGAAAGGGGATTTTTGTTGGACAGAAGAGACCCAGAAGACCTTTGATAAGATGAAGGAAGTGATGAGTTTCTACCCTGTTTTGGCACTTCCCGACTTTACTCAGCCCTTTGTGTTAGAGTGTGACGCATCTGGTGTGGGCATAGGAGTTGTTTTGATGCAGCAGAAGCATCCCATTGCATATGAGAGCAAGAAGCTCTCCGCCACAGAGAAACTTTATCCCATCTATGACAAGGAGATGCTTGCCATTATGCATGCATTGGTAAAGTTCAGGCAGTACCTGGTAGGTGGGAAGTTTGTGGTCAAGACTGATCACAATAGTTTGAGACACTTTTTGGGGCAAAGGGATCTTAACGAAAGGCAACAGAAATGGGTTACTAAAGTGCAGGCCTATGACTTCGATATTGAGTACGTCAAAGGAAAGAACAATGCAGTTGTTGATGCTTTACCTAGGAGACCTAAGATGTGCTCGTTATCAGAGATATCTGGGGATTGGAAATCTGAGATTTTGGTGGAGTATTCCAAGAAAAAATGTGCATGTGAGATGATGGATGGTAGTGTACAGGACGATAGGTACAAGGTGGTAGATGATATCATATACTACAAAGGTCGCATATACTTGGTTCTGGAGTCCACATTAAAGGAGAAAATTATGAAAGCCATGCATGACACACCTTTAGCTAGGCATCCAAGATATTTCAAGACGTACAGGAAGATCAAAGAGAGATTCTCGTGGAAGGGCCTCAAAGATGATGTATTGCGACATGTGTGGGAGTGTGTGACTTGTCAGCAAAACAAGTCGGAGAAGACCCACCCTTGAGGATTACTTCAACCGCTGCCCATTCCAGAGCAAAAATGGGAAAGCATATCCATGGACTTTATCACAGGGTTGTCGAAGACATAGGGAAGAGATTGCATCTATGTGGTGGTCAATAGGTTGACCAAGTTTGCTCATTTCTTTTCCATATCCTCAGAGTACAAGACAACACAGGTAGCGGATTTATTCTTCACGGAGATATTCAGGCTTCATGGGTTGTTGAAAAACATTGTTAGTTACAGGGACAACCGATTTTAGAGTGGTTTTTGGCAGGAGTTTTTGAAGCTAACAGGTACAGAATTGACTCCCAGTACGAGCTACCACCCACAAACAAATGGCCAAACAGAGATAGTGAACAAATGGCTAGAAGGATATTTGCATAAATACGTGAACGGGCAACAAAAGACTTGGGTTAAGTGGTTGCACTTGGGTGAGCATTGTTATAACACCACTCATCATATGTCCATTGGGATGTCACCATTTAGAGCATTATATGGATATGATGCTCCATCCTTTGTAGAATTGGCATTTGGGGATAGCAGGGCCCCCAAGGCCAAAGATTGGATTCAGGAGAGCCAAGACATTCTTAAGGCTCTTAAGGATAACTTGCAGATTGCACAGAACCAACAGAAGATATATGCAGATAGGCACAGGGTAGAGCGCACCTTCGAGGTAGGGGACTTGGTGTTTCTCAGGCTGCAGCCATATAGATAGTCTTCTCTGAAGAAGAGTGGTGCAGAGAGACTTAAGCCACAGTTTTACGGGCCTTACAGGGTGACCAAGAGAGTTGTTGAAGTGAATTATGAGTTGGAGTTGACAAAAGGGAGTAAGATCTATAACGTGTTTCATGTCTCATGTCTCATGTCTCAAAAAGGCATTGGGACAACACATCACGACTTCAGCAGAACTGCCTCCATTATATGAGGAGGGGCAGCTAGTACTGGTTCCTAAGGAAGTATTGGAGGTTCAGGAAAAGAAGCTTCAGAATGGAGTAATCAAGGAATATCTAGTTAGATGGAGAGAGTTGCCCACAGAAGATGCCACTTGGGAAAGTGAACAAATTTTGCAACATCCGAATATGCAATTGCTTGGGGGCAAGCAAACTCGGGAAGGGAGGACTGTCATGTCCCCTTCCGAATGATCATGGGACTAGGACATAGTGGCCTAGGTGATTCCCATAGGCTATAGTCCGTAAGAAGGGAATTAATTAATTATTTAATGTCCTAAGGGGAAAAGTGCCTAACAAATTGACATTAGATAATTAAAAGGGGGGAAAAGGGAAAAAACGCCTAAAGTGACTTCGGAAGAATATGAAACATCACTTAAACTGATTAAAAGGTAAAAGGGGTCGCAAAAGAGTCAACGAAGAAATAAAAGGGAAAAAGGAGGGCGCCCTCTCTCATTCTAGCATTTTTTATATTTTCTAATTTCTCATTGAGAGAGCTCATTGTGGTTTTGGAACTCTTGGGACGTGTTGTCGTCCTTATGCACACTTGCAAACGTGAGTTAAGTCCTACTCACTTAGTGTGCCCTCGGAGACACAATGTCTAAGTTTCAGCCCACACTGTCACCTTGACTGAAACTTCTTCCGTCTAGGCTAACTCCTAGGGAAGCCAAGGGGGGTAGTCCCTAAGTTATTAAGTTAATTTTAAGTTATGTTTTCTAGGAGTTAATTTCAATTGATTAGAGGCTAAAGGGAAAACTAGCCTAGGATGACAAGCAACAATGCAAGTGCAAGTCTAAATCTAGATGTGAAACAGCCCTTTCCCTAAGTCAACTAAAGACTAGTGCCTAAGGTTGGGCAAATGGGGTCAACTATGTTTGAGGGTGGTTCAATTACAAGAAGTATTACAAGTAAATCAGCTAAACTACCCCAAACCAAGATTACAACTACACAAAAGAATGGTTAAGTGTTACCAAGTTTACAAGATTGACAGATTAGTTATCAATATACATCAAGTAGATACAAGATATGCAGATATACAAGATATACAAAGGATACAAACAATTCACACCCTAGGGCCAAGCATGCCCCAAGTGGCACTTACTCCACTTGGACTGCCTTCACTGGCTACTAACCACTTGTTACACATTATTTTCGTCATCCCTATGATCGTTAATGATGTAAACCTATCTATTGCCTTTAGAGGGGTCACAGTGGCCTGAGTTCCTGAAGAGAGAAGGAAGAAGAACTTTTCCTGAGAAAAGAAGTTGCATTTTC